>JAQQST010002009.1:0-11094 GCA_028646485.1 Cryptoprocta ferox
AAAGCCCTAGTCACCTGCTCTTCCCATCTGACTGTGGTTGGGATGTTCTATGGAGCTGCCACATTCATGTATGTCCTGCCTAGTTCCCTTCACAGCCCCAAGCAAGACAACATCATCTCTGTTTTCTACACAGTTGTCACTCCAGCCCTGAACCCTCTTATCTACAGCTTGAGGAATAGGGAGGTCATGGGGGCCTTGAGGAGGGTCCTAGGAAAATATATATTGCCAACCCACTCCACAATCTAAGGATTCATGGCTTGTTTTTCACCATTTCTTCTCCAAATCAAAATCAGTGCACAACTTGTCTTTATATGATATTCTGTGTGAGAAGATATAAACACTTTAGGTGTGAGTATTGAGATCTTAAGCTGTACTCACTTGGGACATATCACCCTGACCTTGGAAGCCCATGTTGTAAAAGGAACTAGAAGAAGAAAGCATGGAATGGGTATCATAGACTTACTCCATGGTAAGGCATCATCCTGAAATGATTAACAAGTAGACACAGTAGGAGACCAAGTTTCAGTTTCAATATCATGTAGCAGTGAGAAGCAGCATTAGTTTCAAAATCATGTAGCAGTGGAAAACAGCTTAAAACTAATGAACCAAACTCCAGCAACCTCTAAATATCAGAGGAGGATTGCTTTCCTTTGAACTAGATTCTTAGACAATTAAAGAAAGAAGTATCTTCAGAAGATAAATTATGTTTCTTGTTTATTAGGCAGATGGTTTTTCAAGGAATTATTTAGAAAGAATATATTTTTAACTGCATTTGTACATTAGTCTGAAGAAACAGCCCGTATTGAATACATAAATAAAGATAATACATAGATTGATATTGTGCATAAGGTTAAATGGGGCATTTCTATACTACCTAAAACTAAAATGAAAGTTAAAAAAGAGAAATGAATACAATAGTATGTGAAGCAAGGTAGAGATAAAATAACAGAGATATCTTTTGTTTATATTCCTTGAATTTAAAAAAATGTGACCCATAGAGTGCCTGGATGACTCTTGATTTTGGCTCAGGTCATGATCTCAAGGTTCATGGGATCAAGCCTCACATCAGGCCCCATGCTATTGCAGACCCTAGTTGGGATTCTCTCTCTCCCTTTCTCTGCCCCTTCCCCACTCTTTCTCTCTCTCTCAAAATATATAAGTAAACTTAAAAAAATGTGACCTTACACATATACAGACGTTTTGAAAAATCAAAACAATTGCAAGGAGCTCATATTCTTGAGGTAAGTATATGCATATGTCTGTGTCCCCAGGAAAAGAGGGATAAAATATATAATTGACTTTATAGCTAGCTTAAATATGCTTTATTTTGTCACTTGATATTAGTGTTGGAAGATTAGTAACAAAAGGTGGAAACTAAAATCTGTCCAGATCAGAAGTTCTGTATAGTTGGAATTTTTTTTGTTGCTGTTGAGGATAGTAATTTGTGAAACTCAGAAATACGTTTTTTCCTTATAGAAACAATCTTAAATTGCTTAATCTAAAAAGCTAAATCATAAGAACTAAAGCTAATTTATAAATCTAAACCAAGTTCATTATAAAACCTGAAAATTCAGAAATTTAGAACAAATCATCTATAAAGTTTTCCTTTCATTTTCTTTTGTTATCCATATATGTATTTTATGCAATCATTATGTACATCTGATTAAAGTCCTGGCTTTTTGTTTGTAATATAAAATTTAGTGAACAGTATTCTTTGTTAAGATGGGACATTATAGTGTAGGAGGAGGGAGTAAGTAGCAGTGGGAGGGGGCCAGAATATGTGAGTCTGACTCTCTGTTTTCCCTTTGTTATCTATGCATCTTTGGACACTAACTTAAACTTTTTGCGTCTTAGTTTGCTTGTCTTAAAAGTGACAATAATGATAGGACTCATGATGATCTCACGGTGTTTTTAGGATGATTGAATAAGGTAATATATATCAGGAACTAAGATCAGACCCTGGCAAATAGTGCTTAAAACATGCTGGCTAGTCTATGAATAAAGAGTAAGTAGTCTTGGGGCGCCTGTGTGGCTCAGTCGATTAAGCGTCCGACTTCGGCTCAGGTTGTGATCTCACAGTTCGTGGGGTCAAGCCCCGCGTCAGGCTCTGTGTGGACAGCTCAGAGCCTGGAGCCTGCTTTGGATTCTGTCTCTCTCTCTCTCTCTCTCTCTCTGACCCTCCCCTGCTCGCGCTATCTCTGTCTCTCAAAAATAAATAAAAAACAAATAAATAAATTAAAAAATTAAAAAAAGAGTAAGTAGTCTTGAAAAAACTTAATTTTAAATGACTATAATATTCCATCATACAAATCTTCTGTAATATCTTAGGAAATTGCTGACGTTTAGTTTTGGTCCCCCAAATTTTCTTATGTGAGGGATGATTTTATCTTAGGTCAAATTTCTAGGAGTGAAATTACTGGGAAATGGCAAAGATACTATTTATTTCAGAGAGAGAAAAAGGAAAGTAAAGAAGGTGTAGAACATGTATCAAGAGAATGGATTAAATATGTCTGCTTAAAAAAAACCAACAACCAGAGTAATTATCCTAGAGGAGGGAAGAGATAAGAAGGAGAAAAGGAAGGAAGAATTATCTAAATAACAAGAATTATCCTCGAATTAATCCGGGAAATGCAACAGCGCTGATCTGGAGAAGGGGGCCATTTGGTTCTTCAGTGTCTATTCCGCTCCAATAGATAGATACTCAGTTACCAGGCGTGGAGGGGCGTGGTTTGGTGTGGCCAGTCCGGCCTCCACTGTGGGCCCCGGAGACTGATCCCTGAGGCCCCCCTTGGTGGTGGTGGGGAGAAAAATGGCAGCCCCCAAATCTCTTCTCCACGGACCCAGTGTCCCAAATCACTCTGTTGGAGCCGTCCTCACTCTGCGGCTGGCAGAGATGATGCGGTCTGTCTTGCTCCACTGATTCCCATGCCTTCACTTGGCTGGGATTTAAACTCTGGCTCTGTTCGCTCCAGCACTGGGGAAGCGCCTCTCTATGCCGTGCAATATGTGATCCAGGCTGATTTTGTCCTGTGTCACAGCACTTCAGGGAGGGGACCAGTTTCTCCTGCTGTGGACTGTGTCTCTGACTGACCACTGAACCTGGGGGGTGGCTCCCCTCCTCCCCAGGTGTGAGAACAGGGCAGCAGGCCCCACACCTGAAAGCCCCACAGTTAGAGATGGGCTCCCTCTCCCATCCCAGTCTCAGGTTTTTCTCTTGCCCAGATACAGTCCTATGCTTCCCCAGCCTCTCTTTCTCTTCCCTTTGTCTCTCTGCAGAAGGGGATCCCTCCCCTCTCTGCCTATGCTGCCATTTTATCTCCCCCAGTTCGCACACACCTATGGCCTGGCAAGTTGTCCTGGTGTCTCACTGGTAGACTCAGTCTCCTTTCCTCCCAGACTCTTGGGGTTCAAAGTCCTTTGGCTTCAGCCCTTCTTTGTTTGAGAGAGTGGGAAGTACGGATCCCCCTACTTCTCCGCCATGTTGACCTCTCCGCCCAAAGATATTATTTAAAATTATTATTATAAAGAGCCAAATTGCTTTTCAGAAATTTAGAAACACTTTGCATTCTGGCTAGCATTATGCAAGGGTGCCTGCCTCACTATCATCTTTCCAATGCTGTCTTATGAACTCTTTTTGTCAATTTAGTAAACATATCAATGTTTTCATTTATATTAATTTTGTTTTATGCTAATAATTTTTTGTAGCTCTTTAAGATGAAGATTATGCACAATTTGATAGTTACATATGTGGCAACATTTGTTTTCAGTTTATTATTTAGATACTGAATCTACATTTCTTGGCTAGGGAAATGTTATAGTATTTATGCAGTTAGTATATATCGATCTTTCTTTTCCTTTGTATTCTTCAGAAGATTGTACTCTTGTAATTCTCATTCTTAATTCAGAAAATATTTAGATATATTCTTATAGATTTGCTTAATAATTTCATGTGATATTTAAGTTTTTAATTTTTGTGCAGTTTATTTTGGTACATGAAGTATAGTGAAGCTTTAAGTTAATTGTGTTTCCAAATAGCTGAATTTTCCTATTAGCATTCTAAATAGTCGTCACATGTTATTAATTTATTATTATTTTTTTTACAATTGTTTGTCTATCAACTATCTTCTTATAAATACAATAATAAAGAGTATCTCTGGACTAGTTCTCTAGTTCCTGTGTTCTATTAAGACTCTCATTTTTCCTCACCAACTTTTTCTTAAGTTTTATTATCTATTTAATCTTCCTGGTTAACTTTTGAATCATCAGCTATATGTCCCCCAAATTCCAATGGTATATTCGTTGTAACTGTATTTAATTCAAATTGATTTGGAAACTTTGACTTTTTGCAATACAGTCTTATCATTCCATTGTACCACCCTAATATAGTCTGTTACTCTCTGAAAATAACATTTTACACCTTCACTCTCAGCTTATTACTTTGGATCATACATCCTTGACAAAAGAAAAATCATACAGGACTTCCTCATCTTCCACTACCAAATTTAGCAGCCCATCTGCACATAGCTTTTTGTCATTTAAAAGAGCCTGTTGGAGAAGAAGACATCCAGATGGCTAACAGATACATAAAAAGATGCCCGACATCACTCATCATCAGGGAAATACAAATGAAAATCATGATGAGGTACCACTTCACACCTGTCACAATGGCTAAAATTAACAACTCAGGAAACAACAGATGTTGGTGAGGATGCAGAGAAAAGGGAACACCTTTGCTCTGTTAGTGGGAATGCAAATTGGTGCATCCACTCTGGAAAACAGTATGGGGTATGCTTTAAAAACTTAAAAATAGAACTACCCTATGACCCAGCAATTGCCTACTAGGTATTTATCCAAAGGATACAAAACTGCTGACTCAAAGGGTACATGCACCCCAATGCTTATAGCAGTGCTATGAAAAATAGCCAAATTATGGAAAGAGCCCAGATGTTCATGGACTGATGAATGGATGAAGAAGAGGTGGTATATATGATGCAATACTACTTGGTGATCAAAAAGAATGAAATCCTGCCATTTGCAGCACGATAAATAGAACTAGAGTGTATTATGGTAAGGGAAATAACTCAGAGAAAAACACAAATATCATATGATTTCACTGGTATGTGGAATTTAAGAAAAAAAAAACAGATGACATAGAGGAAAAGAAGGAAAAATTAAATATGTTAAAAAAAACCAGAGGGAGCAAACCATAAGAGTCTCTTTTTTATTTTTTTATTTTATTTTTATTTTCATTTATTTTTTTAAGAGACTCTTAAAAACAGAGAACAAACTGAGGGTTGCTGGAGGGGAGGTCGGTGGGGGAATGGGCTAAATGGGTGATGGGAATTAAGGAAGGCACTTGTTGGGATGAGCATTTGGTGTTAAAAGTAAGACATGACAGGCGGAGAAGGACAGATACCATATGTTTGCACTCATAGGTCTAACAGGAGAAACCCAACAGAGGACCATGGGGAGGGGAAGGAGGAAAAGAGTTAGGGAGACGGAGGGAGACAAAACACGAGAGACTCTTGAATACTGAAAACAAACTGAGGGGGGAAGGGGAAGGGGGAAAGGTAATGGGGGGTGATGGTCTTGGTGGAGGTCACTTGTGGGGAAGAGCACTGGGTGTTATATGGAAACCAACCTGAGCACTGGGTGTTATATGGAAACCAACCTGACAATAAACTATAAAGTTTAAAAAAAATAAATAAAATACTTAATTTTGCATGTAAAAAAATAAATAAAAGTAAGACATGAATCACTGGGTTCTACTCCTGAAACCAATACTACACTGTATGTTAACTAACTTGAATTTAAATAAATAAAAAAAAAAAAGCCCATTGGAGGCCGAACTTTCCACTAGTGCTTTTGATACCTAGCTCTCTTACTACTCAAAGAAATTCAAATATACTCCATTTCTCCTCAAATATACTCCATTTCTTAGAGAAAATTATCTTGAAAGACATGTTTATATCTTTAGTTTCTATGTCCTTTTCTACCCTTTATGACTTTTGCCATGGTAATCAGGCTCCCTACATTGTGCTTGGCCATTCCCCCACCCACGCACTGCAGTTGTGCTTATCAACAAAGCTGATATGACTCAGCTGTCTGACAAAAAACAAAAAAGTTTATAATTTTATAAAATGATAAATTAGTATCATTACCCATGAGGACAAGGAGCATGAAAGGACTTAGAGATTAAAAACTATATTCCAATGGAGATACTTCCAACATTGCTAACTAAACAGTATTTAACTGTAATTAATGTTTTTATTCTCTAGCTGTGTGTGTGTGTATGTGTGTTTCCCTAGATGACCTCTGTCTTGAGTCACACCTTCTTCTATACTTCCATAAAGAATCCTGCTCACTTCTCAAGACTCCTTTTTGTTTCTTTAATGCTAATTGGGAAGACTTGCAATTTAAGGCTGCAGGCAATATTTCATTTATCTTGGGTTAACATTTAATGAGCATACATTTTACAGCTTAGCAAAATGCAAAATTAGAATAAAATTGAGAATGCAAAATGGTTCAGTCACTGTGGACAATAGTTTGCCAATTTCTTATAAACACATAGCATACAACTGAGCGACTTTACTCTGAGGTTATTTACCCCAGTGAATAGACAATTTATACTGATTCAGAAATCTTCCCATGAGTGTTTATAATTTTTTTCATAATTAACAAAAGTGGAAACATCACAAACGTCCTTCAACTGGTGAATTGATAAGCAAATATGATACACCTATACAATTGGATACTATTCAAATAAATGGGAATGATGGGAATGAACTACTAATACAGGAATATGGATGAATCTCAAACATATTAGGCTAAGTGGAAGAAGCTAGACTCAAAATGTATGATACCAATTACATGACATTCTGGGAAAGACCAAACAATAGTGATAGTCAACAGATCAGACAGTTGGCAGGGCTTTGGTAAGCACTTGATGATAATTTGGGGGTCGATGAAATTTGATTTCTTGATTTGAGTAGTGGTTACACAACTAAACAAATTTGTCAAAACTTGCAGAACTGTGTACTAAGAAAGGTGAACTTTATGCAAATTTCACCTCCATAAAAATGTTCTAAAATAAGAAATGATAATTTTATGTAAATGAATGAGGCTTTTAATATTCTGCTTCTGTAGCTTTAGTTAAGTACCCATAGAAAAATCCCACTTTGGTCTCATTATTTTTGTTGAGTTTTAGTTTTACTATTTTAATATATATTGGATACTAACCCTTTATCAGATATGTCACTTGCAAATATTTTCTCCCATTCTGTAAGTTGCCTTGTAGTTTTGTTGTTTGCTGTACAGAACCTTTCTACTTTGATGAAGTCTCAATAGTTTATTTTTGCTTTTGTTTCTCTTGCCTCAGGAGACATATCTAGTAAGAGGTTCCTACAGTCAATGTCAAAGAGGTTACTGCTTGTGTTCTCCTCTAGGATTTTTATGATTTCAGTTCTCAATTTAGATCTTTAATCCATTTTAATTTATTTTGTGTGGATGGTGTAAGAAAGTGGTCCGGTGTTTTTTGTTTGTTTGTTTGTTTGTTTGTTTGTTTGCATGTTGCTGTCCAGTTTTCCCAACATTATTTGTTGAAGAGATTTTCTTTTTTTTCCATTGGATATTCTTTCCTGCTTCATCAAAGATTACTTAACCATATAGTTATGGGCCTATTCCTGGGGTTTCTATTCTATTCTATTGATCTATGTATCTATTTTTGTGCAGGTACCATACTGTTTTGATCACTACAGCTAGTAATATAACTTGAAGTCTGGAATTGTGATGCCTCCAGCTCTGCTTTTCTTTTTCAAGATTGCTTCAGCTATTCAGTGTCTTTTGCAGTTTCATACAAATTTTAGGATTATATGTTCTAGTTTTGTGAAAAATGCTGTTGGTATTTTCATAGGGATGGCAGTAAATGTCTAGATTGCTTTGGGAAGTATAGACATTTTAACAATATTTGTCCTTCCAATCCATGAGCATGGAATGTTCTTCCATTTCTTTGTGTCCTCCTCAATTTCATTCATCAGTGTTTTAAAATGCAAATATATATATTTTCAATTAAAAGTTTGCCAATTCACCCATAACCAGTATAGAACTCAATTTAGTAATCAAAAATCTCCCAAAAAACATGAGTCCAGGACTGGATGGCTTTCCAGGGGGAATTCTGCCAAACATTTAAAGAAGAGTTAACACCTATTCTTTTGAAACTGTTCCAAAAAATAGAAATGGGAGGAAAACTTCCAAACTCATTTTATGAAGCCAGCATTATCTTAATTCCAAAACCAGACAAACACCTCACTAAAAAGGAGAACTACAGACCAATTTCCCTGATGAACATGGATGCAAAAATCCTCAACAAGATACTAGCCATGTGGATCCAACAATACATTAAAAGAGGGGCGACTGGGTGGCTCAGTCGGGGTTAAGCATCTGACTTCGGCTCAGGTCATGATCTCACGGTTCGTGGGTTCGAGCCCCGTGTGGGGCTCTGTGCTGACAGCTAGCTCAGAGCCTGGAGGCTATCTTCGGATTCTGTGTCTCCCTCTCTCTCTGACCCTTCCCTGATCACGCTGTCTCTCTCTGTCTCTCAAAAAATAATAATAATACTAAAATAAAAAAATACATTAAAAGATTTATTCACCACAACCAATGGGATTTGTACCTGGAATGCAGAGCTGGTTCATTATCCACAAAACAATGTGATACATCACATCAAAAAAAGGAAGGACAAGAACCATATGATCCTCTCAATAGATGCAGAGAAAGCATTTGACAAAACACAGTATCCTTTCTGGATAAAAGCCCTCACGAAAGTAGGGGTAGAAGGATCATAGCTCAAGACCTTGAAACCATATATGAAAGATCCACCGCTAACATCATCCTCAATGGGGAAAACCGAGAGCCTACCCACTAATGTCAGGAACACGACAGGGATATCCACTCTCTCCACTATTATTCAACATAGTATTGGAAGTCCTAGTCTCAGCAATCAGACAACACAAAGGAATAAAAGGCATACAAATTGGCAAGGAGGAAGTCAAACTTTCACTCTTTGCAGGTAACATTATACTCTATATGGAAAACCGAAAAAATTCCACCAAAAAAACTGCTAGAACTGATCCATGAATTCAGCAAAATTGCAGGATATAAAATCAGTGCATAGATATCAGTTGCATTCCTATACACCAATAATGAAGCAACAGAAAGAGAAATCAAAGAATCGATCCCATTTACAATTGCACCAAAACTCATAAAATACCTAGGAATAAATGTAACCAAAATGGTGAAAAATCCATATCCCTGCATCCCAATGTTTATAGAAGCACTATTGACAATAACCAAAGTGTGGAAAGAGCCCAAATGTCCATCAACAGATGAATGGATATAGAAGATGTGTTATATATATACAATGGAGTATTATTCAGCAATCAAAAAGAATGGAATCTTGCCATTTGCAACTACATGGGTGGAACTCAAGGGTATTATGCTAAGCAAAATTAGTCAGAGAAAAATAAACATCACATGACTACACTCATATGAAGAACTCAAGATACAAAACAGATGAACATAAGGAAAGGGAAGCAAAAATCATATGAAAACAAGGAGAGGGACAAAATATAAGAGACTCTCAAATACAGAGAACAAACTGAAGGTTGTTGCAGGGATTGTGGGTGATGGGATGGGCTAAATGGGTAAGAGGCATTAAGGAAGACACTTGTTGGGATGATCACTGGGTATTATACATAGCATATGAATTACTGGAATCTAGTCTTGAAATCATTATTGCGCTGTATGCTGACTAACTTGGATGTAAATAACTAACTAACTAACAATTAACTAACTAAATAAATAAATAAAATTAAAGCATAAAAAAAGAAACTTAAAAGAAAGTTTGCCAAGTCATTAACTGAATCAATTTTTTCTGCTTACCATGGAACCCTATATTATATTATTCCCCAGACATCACTTTTCTACTGGGTGAAATTACATTTTTATTGGGGAGGGCCTTTGGCAATAACCTTTTTATTTTTTGTTTTAATGTGTCCTCTCTTTAATGATGATTTATCTGTACATAGATATCTAAGTGTACAGTTATATTACCTCACTGTTTTGACAGTATTTCGAACCACTACTGACAATAAAAGACCATTATCATCTACCTTTACTTATCTCTGGCAGCAATTAATAATTTTAATTAACACTGACCTTGCAGCTTTAGTACTGTGTGTATCTCTTTATATTTTTCCTGCTCAACATTTAAAATCTGGTTCAATCTCTTTTCAAGTATCACTGGTGGTACACAGCAGTAATATCTAGACACACATTTCCATGCAAAGCCAAATTGGAAAGCCAAAGGTAAATAAAGGGAAGATTTCATAACTATAGGCTCACAGGGACAGTCCTAAGGACTGGAAAATGTTCCATTTAAAAGGATCATAAAGGAGGTGGAGAAAGAGGTGGAAGGAGTATCCTAAAGCTGACAGAAAACCCACCTTAAGATCAGGGGTAGAACAGTGACCAGGAAAAGGACCCTTGCTTCTTGGTCTATCCAGTCGGAAATTCAGAAATGGGCCATCAGTGCCACCTTAGGGGAGGATAGAAACCTGGGGCATCTGAACTCATTTAGTGAGAGTAAAGAGCAGGGAGACCAGGCCAGGAAACATGTCCTAGAGGACTCATTAACATCCGTTTCCTGGACCAGCATTTCCTGGGGAGACCATTTCAGCTGAGAAGATAAGTCCCTGTGAATGTAGGAATGAAATAAAGTAGAGGGGGTGGGGTCATGGGAAAGGAGCCAGAAGGGCCTCCCCAGAGACAGTGAGGCCAAGCACAGCAGGATCTCCCTTGGGAAGCTCTTCCAATATCTGCTTCTTCCAGATTCCTCTTGCTTTCACCTTTGCTCCCAGACCTTAGCAAGCGTAAATGGCAATCTGAGCATCTGGACCCAAGATCTCAGTCTGACAACTTCTCCAGAGCTGGATGGGTTCTTGGCCTGGTGAACTGAGTGACAGAAAGAGTTTCTTCTAATTCTCTGTGGGTGTGAGAGCAGGACATCCATCACTGAAGCAAGAGCTCCACAGAAAC
>JAQQST010002010.1:0-11092 GCA_028646485.1 Cryptoprocta ferox
AGGCTTTTCCTCTTCCTTCACTCTGGGGGAGATGGCAGTGTTCACCTCTAGGGCCTGATCCAGTGGGAAGCCCCACATGTGCCTCCCTGTAGGTGGCCCAGCAATCTCTCCATTCGGCTCCCTTCCAATTTCCTCTCCCACCCTGTCCTAATAGAAGTGTTAACATTCCTGCCCAGTAGCCAGAGTAGCCTGCTAAAGTTTCCTTGTAGGTATGGGTTCCAGTGGCCCTGCTGCAGAGACTAATAAAGATCTGGTTGGCTCTAGCCCTGGCTCCGACTTTTTTTGTCCACACCCCTCCCCCCTCGCCAGGGTACTTGTCTCTCTAGGATGTCTCAGTGACTCAGCACCTACTTGTGCCTTCTTTGGTATAATGAGAAGAGTGTTTGGATTCTGAGGGCAAGTAGAATTGGAGACAGCATCAAAGCTGAGCGATTTGGGGCAATTCACTTAACCTGTTTGGATCCTGCTTTTCCCATCCGTAAGGTGGTAGGTTGAAGTTGCCCATCCCTGAGGGCCCAAAAGGAGAGGCTGCCTCAGGATCTCTGTCATCTGAACTGATGAGTGATCCAGGATGTGCCCTGTCTGCTGAGAGTCCAGTGATGTTGAGGTCTTTTCCAGTAGATTCCTATCCTTCTAGAGTTGAATCAATGAGTTGATCTCAAAGAACAGGTGGTCAGGGAAGGAAACAACCATCTTGCATCAGACCTTTTGAGGCTGCAAGTGACAGAGACCCCCTGCTCAAACTGATTTAAGCTAAAGAAGGGAAACCATTGGGTCATATAACTGAGAAGTCCAGAAACTGCTTGGTGCAGAAATTCAGTGTCCCTTAGACTTTGTTTTCATCCTTACAGCCACTGGGCTGGCTCTTTCAGAGGCTTCAGTGATATTCAGCAGCTCCAGACCAAATGCCCTTCTGGGTTCAAGTCTAGCCAAGAGAGCTTTTCTTCCTCTAACAGTATGAATAAAAGTCCTGGGGCTAAAGAACATTATCCCCAGTTGGGTCCTGTGGTAATCCATGAGTCTATGGTGATCTGGAAAAGATGGTCTAAAACAACAGGGCTTATAACAGGGGTGGAATAGTGTCCCAAAGAACGTTTAGGGCACTGTTCCCAGAAGTAGGACGAATAAGTGGCAAAAACATCAGGTGTCTGCCTCAGCCACATCCCCAGAGACACCAACTTAGAGGGAGACATAAACACCAGTGATTCAATGAGGTGAGGTTAAGTGAGCAACATGGTACAGTGGGAGCTCTGGGGAGAGGTATTCAACTCTGCCAAGGGAAGTGGGGAAAGATCTGGGACAGGGATAAACCTTGAATGATGAGTAGGAGTTTGCCAAGCAGGGAAGGGAGGGAGAGCTTTCCACACAGAAAGAACACATGGAAGAAATGGCATGAGCAATGGCCTTAGAGGGCTTTGGTCTTGAGAGCACGATGAAGTTCAGCCCGATGTCACAGTAGATTCCATGGTGAGGAGGGATGGTAGATGAGGCAATGTCATAGAACACCTCCCACAGCTGTGTTAAGGGCTCTTCTCTTTGTGCCCTTACAGCCTCAGGGCTACCATTTATCACGGTCCTGACGAGACCTGGTTCTTTCCACTCACCCCACTGTACAGGACAAGACAAATACAAATAGATGTTTCAGATGTAGTTTGCTTCAAAAATCTCTCCACTAATAGGATCGTGGCATGACTTTTTTATCTTCCAGCTGTCCAGTAGACAATTATTCACATATACATTAAAACATTCTCAGAAAACACAGTCTGACCTGGAGTTGACTTATGGACCACATCTGGCTCACATATTCTGTTGTTTGGTCAGCACAGTGTTTTTAAAAAGTTTTGAATGAAGGGGTACCTTGGTGGCTCGGTTGAGTCTCAGCTCAGGTCGTGATCTCGTGGTTCATGAGTTCCAGCCCTGCAGGCTCCCTGATGTCAGCGCAGAGCCTGCTTCAGATCCTCTGTCCCCCTCTCTCTCTGCCCCTTCCCTGCTTGTGCTCTCTCTGTCTCAAAAATAAACATTTAAAATAAAAAGTTTTCAATTAAAGTGTGATACCACTACACACCACCTAAATGGCTAAAGGTGAAAAAGACAGACAACATTAAGCAAACATTAAGCAAAACATGACTGTAAATTGGTACAACTGCTTTGGAAACTAATTAGTAAAGACAAATATATGCATACCTTATAACCCATCAATTATACTCCTAGGGTACACCAAGGAGAAATGTGTACATATGTTTACCAAAAAATAATAGGTATAAAAGTGTCATAGAAGTAGTGGAAAAAACTTAAATTCTAGAGTAGGTGGATCTATGCTATATTCCACTCACAAAATGGTGTACTATTCAATGAGAATTACCCATAAGTATATGTAAAATTGAGAGTGAATTAAAAAAATAGAATAGGGAGTGAAGGGGAGGTGGGAAAATAGAGTTATACTATGGAAAGTTTTCCATAATTTAGGTGAAGTATTAAAATACTGACTTAAGTGTATGCTGATAAGTTAAAGATGCATATGGGAAGAAACAAGTTTTGGCGAGAATATAGAGAAAAAGGAACCCTTGTGCACTGCTGGTGGGAATGCAAATTGGTGCAGCCACTGGAAAAGTTATGAGGTTCTTCAAAAAGTTAAAAATAGAAATACCCTATGACCCAGTAGTCCCACTACTGGCTACGTACCCAAAGAATACAAAAACACTAATTCAAAGCAATACATGCACCCACCCCTATGTTTGTTGCAGCATTATTTACAATAGCCAAACTATGGAAGCAGCTCAAGTGTCCACTGGCAGATGAATGGATAAAGATGTGGTACATACACACAATGGAATATTACTCAGCTGTAAAAAAAAGAATGGAATCTTGCCATTTGCAACAACATGGATGGAGCTAAAGAGTACACTGCTAAGTGAAATAAGTCGGTCAGAGAAAAATAACATATGATTTCACTCATATGTGGAATTCAAGAAGCAAAACAAATGAACAAAGAAAAAACACAAACCAAGAAACAGACTCTAAATTACAGAGAACAAACTGATGGTTATCAGAGGGGAGGTGGGTGGGAGGACGGGTGAACTAGGTAAAGGGATCAAGAAGACACTTATGATGAGCACTGGGTGATGTATGGAATTGCTGAATCACTATATTGTAAACCTGAAACTAATATAACACTATGTTAACTATACCAGACTAAAAACAAACAAACAAAGCCACAACACGTGAAGAATTAACAATCAGTCCTTCTCAAACTTTTCTCAAAAAAAAAGGAAGAGGAAGCACTTCCTAATTCATTCCATGACAGCAGCATTACACTGATACCAAAGCCAGACAAAGATAATACAAGAAAACTACAGACCAATATTGATTTTAAAATCCTCAAAAAACTACCAGTAAACTGAATTCAGCAGCATATTAAGAATATACACAATGACTAAGAAATACAATGATTTATTCTCAATGCAAGAATGGTTCTACACATGAAAACTGATCAATGTACTATATACTACATTAGTAGAATAAAGGGGGAAAATACCCCATGTCTTCCTAATTGATGCAGAAAAAGCATTTGACAAAATTCAACACCCTTTCATGATAAAAACACTCTATAAACTAGGAATAGAATTTCCTTAACATGATAAATACTATCTTTAAAAATCTATGGTAAATATATTCAATGGTAGAAGACTCAAAGATTTCCCTTAAGATCAGAAAAAAGAATGTCCAGTTTTGCCACTTATATTCAACATATACTGGAAGTTGTAGCCAGAAGAGTTAGTTTAGAAAAAGAAATAAAAGGCATCCATATTCGAATGGAAGAAGTAAAATCATCTCTGTTTACAGATGATATCATCTTATTACAGTTGACCCTGAACAACACAGGTTTGAACTGCATGAGTTCACTTATATGCAGATTTTTATCAAGAAATACAGTATAGTACTATAAATGTATGTTCTCTTATGATTTTCTTAACATTTTCTTTTCTCTTGCTTACTTTATTGTAAGAATACAGTATATAATACAAATAACATACAAAATACGTGTTAACTGACTTTTTGTTATTGGTATGGCTTCTGGTCAACAGTATTTGTAGTTAAGTTTTGGGGGACCCAATAGTTACATGCAGGGCACCTGGGTGGCTCAGTCACTGAACAGCTGACTCTGGATTTTGGCTTAGGTCATGATCTCATGGTTTGTGGGATCTAGCCCTGTGTCAGGCTCTGCACTGACAGTGCCAGAGACTGCTTGGGATTCTCCCTCTCTATGCTCCTCCCCTCCCATGCACACATGCTCACTCTCTAAATAAACAAACATTAAAAACAATTCTATACAGATTTGTTTTAATTCTGGTATAGTTAACAGTGTAATTTTAGTTTCAGGTGTACAATATAGTGATTCAACAATTTTATACATCACCCAGAGCTCATCACAAGTGCATTCCTTAATCCCCATCACCTATTTCACGCATTGCCCCAGCCACCTCCCCTCTGGTAACCATCAGTTTGTTCTCTATAGTCTGTTTTTTGGTTTGTCTCTCTTTTGTCCCCCCCTTTGTTGGTTTTGTTTCTTAAATTCCATATTTGAGTGAAATGTTATTGGTCTTTCTCTGATCAACTTATTTCATTTAGCGGTGTACTCTCTAGCTCTATCCATGTTGTTGCAGATGGCAAGATTTCGATCTTTTTTTATAGCTGAGTAATATTCTATTGTGTATTTATATCACATCTTCTTTATCCATTTATCTGTTGATGGGCACTTGAGCTGCCTCCATAGTCTGGCTATTGTAAATAATGCTGCAATAAACATAGAGGTGCATATATCCCTTTGAATTAGTTTTTGTATTCTTTGGCTAAATAGCTAGTAGTGTGATCACTGGATTGTAAGGTAGTTCTATTTTTAACTTTTTGAAGAAACTTTTACTGTTTTCCACAGTAGCTGCATCAGTTTGCATTCCCACTAACAGTGCACAAGGGTACCTTTTCCTCCACATCCTTGACAACACATTGTTTCTTATATGCAGATTTTTTACTGCCTGGGGTCAGTGCTCCTAACCCCAGTAATGTTCAAGGGTCATTTGTATGTTAAAAACCCTAAATATTTCACACAAAAATTATTAGAGCTAATAAAACAAGTTTAGTAAAGTTGAAGGATACAAAATCAATGTAAAATCAATTGCATTTTATACACTAGCACTGAACAATACAAAAAGGAAATCAAGAAAAAGATTCCACTTATAATATTATCAAAAAGAATGAAATACTTAGGAATAAACCTAACAACCAAGGAGGTGAAAGACCTAATACGCTTAAAACTAAGACACTGCTGACAGAAATTAAAGGTGTAAATAAATGCAATGTACTTCAAAACTTACTACAAAACTATAGTAACAACACAGTAGAGTACTAGCATTAAGGACAGACATATAGACCAATGGAATAGAATAAACAACCCAGAAATAAACTCTTATATATGGAGAAATAATTTTCAAGAAGGGTGTCAAGACCATTCATTCAATGGGGGAAGGACAGTCTTTTTGACAAATGCTGCTGGGGAAAATATATCCACATGCAAAAGAATAGAGGTTGGCCCTTATCATACACAGTATACAAAATTAACTCAAAATGGATCAAAGACTTAAGAGCTAAAACTATAAAACTCATTGAATAAAACATAAGAGAAAACCTTTCTGATACTGGATTTGGCAATGGTTTCTTACATATGACACCAAAAGCACAGGCAGAAAAAAAAGATAACTGAACTTGATCAAAATTTAAAACCTTTGTGCATCAAAGGACAAAGTGAAAAGGCAGCCGAGAGAATGAGAGGAAATATTTGTAAATCATTTATCTGTTAAAGGATTAATGTCTAGAATATATAAAGAACTCCTATAATTCAGCAACACATTAAACAACCCCATTTAAAAATCGGCAAAAGACTTAAATAGACATTTCTCCAAATAAATTATACAAATGGCCAGTAAGCAAGATGTTTAACATTACTAGGTATTAGGGAAATGCAAAATCACAATGAGATAGATACCACTGTACACCCACGAGGATGGCTATTATCAGAAACATCAGAACATAAAAAGTGTTGATGAGGATGTGGAAAAATCGGAACCCTCATACGGTCATTGCTGGTGGGAATGTAAAATGGTGCAACTGCTGTGGAAGTAGTTTGGTATTTCCTCAAAATGTTAAACAGTTAAATATAGAATTATATGACTGAGCAATTCTACTCCTAGATATACATTAAAAAGAAATGAAAACAGGGATTCAAACAGGTACTTATACACCAATTTTCTTGGAAGCATTATTTTAAATAGCCAAGGGGTGCCTTGGTGACTCAGTTGGTTGAGAGTCCAACTCTTCATTTTGGCTCAGGTCATGATCCCAGGTTCTGGGATCAAGTCCTCTGTCAGGCTCCATGCTAAGCATAGTGCCTGCTTAAGATTCTCTCTCCCTCCCCCTGCTCATACACACACTCTCTCTCTCAAAAATTAAAAATAAAAATTTAAAACGCTATGCTTATAAAAAAATAATAAAATAAAAAATTAAATAGCCAGGGGCGCCTGGGTGGCTCAGTCTGTTGTGTCCAACACAGATCAGGTCAGGATCTCATGGTTCGTGAGTTCAAGCCTCATGTAGGGCTCTAGCTGACAGCTCAGAGCCTGGAGCCTGCTTTGGATTCTGTGTCTCACTTTCCCTCCGCGCCTCCCCCACTCTTTCTCTGTCTCTCTCTCTCAAAAATAAACATTAAAAAATAAAATAAAATAGCCAAAAGGTGGGAACAATCCAAGTGTTCACCAACAGATGAATGAGTAAACAAAGTATGGTATGTACATAACTTGGGCTTTTATTCAGCCATGAAAAGGAATAAAAGTCTGATGCATGTTACAACATGGGTGAACATGTTAAGTGAAAGAAGCCAGACACAAAGGACAAATAACGTATAATTCCACTTACACACGGTATCTAGAATAGGCAAATTTAGAGACGGAAAGCAGAATAGAGGTTACCAGGGGATAGAGAAATTGAGAGTTGTTTAAAATAGTTTGCACCCAGGGGCGTGGCTCATTCAGTCAAGTGTCTGATTTCAGTTCAGGTCATGATCTCAGTTTGTGGGTTTGAGCCCCACATCAGGCTCTGCGCTGAGGGCCTGGTGCCTGCTTCAGATTCTGTCTCCCTCTCTCTTTGCCCCTCCTTTGCTGACATTCTATCTCAAAAATAAACATTAAAAAAAAAAAAGTTTGTGGGGCGCGTGGGTGGCTCAGTAAATTGAGCGTCTGACTTCGGCTCAGCTCATGACCTCATGGTCCCTGAGTTTGAGTCCCACGGCGGGCTCTGAGCTGACAGCTCAGGCCTAGAGCCTGCTTCAGAATCTGTGTCTCCCTTTCTCTCTGCCGTTCCCCTGCCCGTGCTCTCTCTCTCAAAAGTAAATAAACATAAAAAATTTTTTTTAAAGTTTGCATTTCCTATAATTTTACATAAATGAAAACAAAATATCTACTTTTTTTGTTCAACTTTTTCACTTAGGTTGTACTGAGATTCATCTATATTGTTATGGGTATCAAGTTTATTCTGTCACTACATATTACATAGTAGGCATGTATGCTAATTTATTTATATAGTATATTCACCTCTTGATGGACATTTGGGTTGTTTCCAGTTCTTGGACAAGTAAAGCTATGAATATTTGTGTGCAGGCCTACATATAGACACATGCTTTCATTTCTTGTGGGTAAATATTTGAGTATGAAATGGCTAGGTTAAATAAGTTTATGTTTAACTTCTTTAGAAACTGCCACACTTTTTCCAAAATCTCTTACAAGTGGTGTATGAGAGTTCAATTGCTCTTCAGCTTCACCTACACTTGATATAGTGCCTCTTAAAGTTTTAGCCTTTCTAATATGTGTGTAGTGGCATCTCGCTGTGGTTTTAATTTGCATTTCTCTAGTGACTAATGATGGCAAGCATTTTTCATGTCTTTTTTGCCATTTGTATATCTTCTTCGGTGAAGTGTCTGGTCAAATCTTTCACCTTTTTATTGGCTTGCTTTCCTATTAAGAGAGTTCTTCATATATTCTGAATACTGATCCTTTATCAAGCATGAAATTTGCAAGTATTTTCTGTCTGTGGCTTGCTTTTCATTCAGTTCCTTGAAGTCTGTTTTACTGAGGACCTCGGTTCCTCACTGGCTGCTGGTTGGAGGCTGCTGTCAGCTCCTTACTAACCGGGCCTCTCCACAGGAGCTCACAAGCAGACTGCTGCACGGAGGCAAATGAGAGGAGTCAGAGGGATTGTCAAAACATAAGTGTTTTTTATAATCCAATCTTCAAAGTGACATCTTATCACTTTTGCTGTATTCTGTTCCTTAGAAGCAAGTTACTAGGTCCAGACTATACTTAGGGGAAAAGGATCACACAAAGGCATGAATACCAGGAGGCAGGGATCAGGAACTATTTTAGAAGTAGCATTCACAAGATATGCAGATGCTTATCATAAATACTGTCTTCGTTTTCAGTACTTTAATTCTTGCTTTTTTAGCTTTCTGGAATTGCTACTAGAAGTTGCTATGTATCCTATTATCCTCTTAATCTTTTCTATTTCTTTGCTTTCTAGTGAAGGAGCTCCTCTATTTAATGTTCTCACTAATCAGTGGGATGCAGTCTACCATTTATCTAATGTGTTCCTTAGTGCAACTACTTTTCACACTTAATAGTTGTATTTGGTTATTTAATGATTCTTGCTCCATATTGCTAGTTTATCACACCATTCTAAAATCATTGGTCTTTTTGAATATTTCTGCTTCAGATGGTTTTTACTTTTTCTAAACTTTTTTCTTAAGTTTATTTATTTTTAAGAGAGAGAGTGTGAATGGGGTAGGGGCGGGGGGTGGGGGGGACAAAGCTTGCTGGCTCTGCACTGACAGCAGAGAGCCCAACATGGGGCTCGAACTCACGAACCATGAGATCATGACCTGAGCAGAAGGCAGACGCTTAACTGACTTGAGCCACCCAGGCGCCCCGGTATTCACTTTTTCTTTTGAGGCAGTTTCAACTTTCCAACTACTCTGGATTGCGACTCCAAATTCTCCTGGGGGTATGTGTTAGAAGTCTGGGAAGGTATACTGGGCAAGGGTCAAAGACCAGAATGTCAAGTGTTTAAGGAGGGGAGGAGACAAACTGTGGGACAGAGTTCCAGGAACAATGAGACCACAGGTAATTGCTCCCATTCAGTAATATCCCACTAAACCACACTTTATTTCAGAGCCTTACCTTAAAACTAGTTTAGGAAGAAGCCACTCTTGCAGGAGGCAGCCACCTAGATTACAGCCCATTAACAGAAGTTTTGAAAGGGAAAGGGTAGAGAGTGAGTGAAAGGCCTAAGGCAAGAAGGTCATTCTCCACCTATTTTCATGAACTCCTCACTGAGTTTACACTGCCCTGATATTACCCCTGTGGACAGCTGAACCCGTAGTCTGGCCCTTTCTGTAGTAAGGGAAACAGCTATCATTTGTACCAAGGCAAGGGTCGGCCCTTTTCCCTGTAAAGGGCCAGAGAGTAGTTTTGGTTTTGGGGGCCATTCTGTCACACTACGCAACTCCACCTTTGCAGGGAATTCCAAAAAAAATTTAACTTAAAAACAGGTAGCAGGCTGGATTTGGTGAGAGGGCAGTAGTTTGGTGTCCCTGTCCCTAGGCAAAGGCAAGGTTAGGAGGAGACAAAAGCAGAACGTAAATTACTTTTCTGAATATATTATATCATTGCCTCCACCAATGGCCCTGTCTTTCAAGTTGTAGCCACTCACCCTCACTTCTAACAGCTGAAAAGTCTTCTGAGTCCCTAGGAGTTTTTTAGTGCTGTTTTGTTATTTTTCTGGATTTGAAGTTCTCTTTATAGTTCTAAGGAGGAAGTAAGAAATTCATACTAATTTACTACTTTGGCAGGAATAGAAAACCAAGTCAATAATTGTTTTTGTTTGTGTTTTATTTATATATTTTTGGCAGCAAAATTGTTTATTAAAAAAAAATCTGGACTATGAACACACTTCACTGCTTCAGTTGAAGAACCCCAAGCCAAATAAAAAGACCAATATTAAAAAGCAGCATAACTGGTTACTGTTTTAAAGATACATTAAAAGAATCAAACACTACAGTGTAGGAAGACAATCACCCCCATGTCAGAAATCACAACTTCTTCCAAATAAAGAATATGACCCATCTGCCATATTGAATTGATATTTATTTCAGGACATGCCATGTCAAAATAAAACAAAAGAGTCAACCCTTGCCTTTAACAATAATATTGTATTATAAAAGCACTTTACAACTCCATCCCATCTTTGAGTATAAGTTACTGGTATGTGGGCTAATGATTATCTGAAAGCATTTCTCTATTCAGACCCATAATCCAAGTGCTCTCTGAACATTACAAGGTGACAATAAGTGGGAACTGGAGAAGGAAGAGGAAAGAGAGGGGAATAAGGTTCTCCCAGTTAAGGGTTTTGTTGCAATGAGGGGATGAGGAAGTATGAAGATATTTTTTGTTGTCTTTCCATCTTTATACTGTGTTAAGTAATGCTTACAACGTAAATTCAGCAGGCTTTTTCTGAGCTGTAACTCAGAAACTTTCGTCCTGCAAATAATGTATTTACAAATGTGTTTATTAACTTACACAGCAATCTCACAATAACTAGTAAAGATTAAAATGGTGCACTCCTAGTATATTTGTTTACAGTGTTTTAAGGGAAATATATATTGCCATGGTGATGAAGCTCTAAATAGATTGGACAAAACATCTAAAAATTGAAAGAGTTTAAAAAAAAGGCAAAGAAATAAATACCAAAGAAAAAAGATTAATTGTAGCTTAAATATAAAACTAAATCACTAGTTAATTAACCAAACTATACAGATCTAATAAAAAGCAAAACCAGCCTGAAAGACCCAACATTTAAAAAAATGCTAAAAAATAAGGCATAAATCTGCATAATATTAAGTTTTATTTCCATTCTCTACTTTCCCTCTTCTATGTATGCTTTTCCAGATCTGCCTCTAGGGGTTATAAGAAAACTGTTTCCATTTTCAATCTGA
>JAQQST010002011.1:0-11092 GCA_028646485.1 Cryptoprocta ferox
GTCATATTGAAAGATACACATTCAAAGATATTTTGAGTACCTCTGCAGTCTTTCAGGGCAAACTGTTTAATACTGATTAGATTCTCTCCTTACCTACTGGAACCATTAATACAACATAATTGTATGGAGAATTATATAATACTTATAAAAGGATTCATTGTATGGCTATACTTTATTACTTATTACTAGATTATCTTACCCACAATTTTACCTACAATGTGACTGCTGTGTAATTGTGCATAACACTCAGTGAGGCATGAATATATAAATGACTGACAGGGACAAAAACAGTTTTTTGTTTTGCCTCCCACAGAGAGAAGAACCTGGATACACAGCGGTCATCCCTCCAGAGAATAAAGGGTTGGCATGTGGGAAGCATGCTTTGATTAAGGCTCCTTTGTTTACTTCCATCCACATAGTCTAATGAAGGAGAACAGTTACAGTGAGTGGAAGAGAGGGTATAAAACGTTACGAATGTGCTCCCCAGGACTAGAATGCTTGGTGTAGCTGTTATCTCAGAGGAGGATCTAGGTGAGATATTGTTCCTATGAAGGTGTTGGCCCCTTGGCTTGGGCATGCACAGAATAAAAACCATAATGAATCCTAAACACAAAACATCTGGGTACATCTGAATGCTGCATAGAGTACATCCGTGTATTTGTCACAAAGTACATCAGAACATTATCCAAAGCCTATAATGTTTGCGATGTATTTGTTTTTCTTCTTGTCACACATATTCCTAGGAGCTGTGATATTTACCAGCTCAGGCTGGATCCAGCAATGGATACTGGAAGGGCCAATGGAATGTGGGACTGTTACTTACTTAATACTTCACCCGCCTGGAGTTCCTGGGATTGATGGTGATGGCCTGGAAGACACTCAAAGACCAGAGTTGCCAATGGACTCACCTCTGGACTCTCTGAGAAGCTGGGAGGAAAAAAAGTCTGCGTCCAAAATCATGGAGAAAATGTTTAAAACCAAAAGCTGCCAAGATGTCTGGGATTCCCTTAGAATAATGCCCAACACTTGGCTACATTCAGGTGATGGAGAAAAACCTGTTAGCCTTGCCCTGATTCCACTACAGTAAAGGAAAATGATGACATAAGAGGTAGAAATCCTGCAGGTGCCCAGTGAAAATCTGGACCAGGAAGATCATTTCCACTGTCAATACATAGCTGCCATTTTCCATAGTCAATATTTGTATTCAGAAACAGTGAAATCAGCAGGGAACCACGAGTTGTGGGCTATGCTTTCCATGAAAAATGAAGCCTAATCTACACTATTCACCAAAGTCTAAAGTCATTCTATTGTATTTAAAATGTATGATTCACTGTTATTAATGCTTTATTCTAATGATTTTAACTCTTACGATTATATCTATTTGGATAAATCTGATTCCTTTTCTACTGATGTTAGATAACAGACTGGGTATTTATTTGACTGAGGACAACATACACTGGTCAGCCTTTCAGGCTTAAAACACAGGAGAAGCCCAGACTACACATGAGCCCACTTTCACACCTAGAAACCAAGACCCGATTCTGCCTACAAAAACTCATGATCATCTGTGTATCTGACTGCATTCTTCATGGTGTAATATCTTTTTTTAATGTTTATTTTTGAGAGAGAAAGAGCAAGTGCAAGCTGGGGAGGTGTGGAGAGACTAGGAGACAGAGGATCTGAAGCAGGCTCCATGCTGTCAGTACAGAGCCTGACGTAGAGCTTGAAGTCACAAACCATGAGATCATGGCCTCTGAAATTGAGCGCTTAACCAACTGAGCTGCCTAGACACCACCATGGGCTAATATCTTTATTCAAGATGACAACCATAGATATGCCCCCAGACATTTATTCTCCAACTAGGTTCCCAAAACATGACTTTAAGCATCAACTGAGAACTTGTGAGAAAGGAAAACTGGGGAGTTACAGCCCAGAACTATTGAAATGGTAACACAGGGAAAGGCCTAAAAATCTGATATTTTATAAGTGCTCCAGGTAAATCTGATCCAAAATAAATTTGACAGTCTCTGCAATAGCTAAATCACAGGCCATCCCTGAGTTATGCACATTAAAGTCACTCTTAGAAACCCTCTATGTTTGTGGTAATATTAGTGGTGTGACACACACACACACACACACACACACACACAACATACACATTTTCTTTATTCATCAACAAGTCTGAGTCTAACGTAGTCTGTTTTGGTTTTCATGTCTTTCACATCTCATTTTCCTCAACGCCCTCCTTGAGCATCCTGAAATCCTCCAGAAATACACTCGTCCTCACATTCTTTCATCAAATAATACAACTTAACATGAATTGGAATTTATTCAAATATTTCATCAAATAAGATATGAATCACATATGGACACACATTAGATGTTATATTTTGTAATGGAGTTGAATATAGCAACATTCTTACTATGAATCTTCATTTCATGATTTTTACAATTACTATTGTCTTACTATAAGACAATAAATAATTGCATTCTTAAGTAGCTCTTTGTGCTCAAGTATAAAGAATTAGCACTACATTTGCATACATGATAAATTCTTGTGAACCTGGGTAGGCATACTCTAAATTTTAGGGGATTTTTTCATGACAACTGATTACAGTGCAAGGCATTATGCCCTTTGTGTCAGATGCCTTAAAACACTTCAGGTAACACTGGCCATTCCCCCCATCTCACATATCCACCTGTGTTACAGATACATTGTTACTTAGAGTTGTGGTTTGCCAATATTCTGGTCAATGAGATGAAGAGAGAAGTGCCTTGAAAAGGGTGTCCTTCTGTGAATGAAAAAGGAGTGGTTGCAAAAAAAATTCCTCAAGTCACATCAGATTTACACTCCTTCCTTGCTGCTTGGAATATGGTTTGATACCTGATGGTGGGGCAAGCATCTTTGGCCATGAGTGAGCATGTGTGAGCAAAATGCCTGCAGGTGGACAGTACCACAGGGAAGAAATGGAAAAGCCAGAGTGCACCATTGGATGTATGAGCCATTTTATCAGACATGAGCACCTATCTATTCACTGTAGACATAATACAAAATATACATCTTCTTTTCTATTAAGTACACATTGGCCTTTTCATGGTATTGTGGAACACAAAATAATAGCTACCCCAAAATGCAACATTACTGTCACTCATGCCAATGTTAAATGTGGGCACAGCCTGGTTCCCAACTTCACGGTATCTGTCTCCACAATGGATAGACATCCTCTTTCTGCTCCCTACCCAATGGGGAAAAAAATGCTACATGAGCTGTGAATGAACAGAGGGGCATCTAGCCAAAAAACTAGGTGGACTGTTTGAGGAAGAAATACTCACTGACTTTGACTGGTGAACTGCTCCCCAACTAATCAGTACCTTGCACAATCCTCAGAGTAGAACACTCATCATGGGGCTCAAGCAGAACAGTTTCCTGCCAGCTGTGGATAAGCCTCACTGGAATGTCATCCATCGGCAGTGGATCAGACCGACATTGGTCCAGCAGCACATATAATAGTTGTTATATCTTTAAGATGTTTTAAATAATCTCTAAGGTAATCACAATGAAAATACGTACTGATAAGACATTCATCAATAAAGAGATGATGAAATTGATTCTATTATTATAACAATTCATGTAGACATGCTACAACACTCACTGACCACTAACCAAGGGAAGAAATACACAAGATGAGTCACAAAGGATGCAGGGTAATATTTCTACAGACAAATACATAGATACTTTTAACAGCAAAGGGCACAAAACCAATTCATATTTGAGTTACACTCACATTGTCCAAAAATGTAATGAGTTGAAAATTGTCACTCTATAACAAAATATACAGGTTAAAAACAAAACCACACCTAAATAATGCTGTGGAAATTCCTATACAAAAGGAAGCATATTATTATGGATTTGTAAACCAGAATAAGAGAAAATATAACCCAAAAAATTCTACATAAAAAGGATGAATTATTTAAGGGAAACCTACTATTAGGGCACCTGGGTGGCTCAGTCGGTTGAGCATCCAACTTCGGCTCAGGTCATGATCTCATGGTTCATGAGTTTGAGCCCCGCGTCAGGCTCTGTGCTGATGGCTCAGAGCCTGGAGGCTGCTTCGGGTCCTGTCTCCCTCTCTCCCTGCCCCTCCCCACCTCAAAACTAAATAAACATTAGAAAAATAGTAAATAAAGGAAACCTACTATAATTTTACTTTAAAGTTTATTTATTTTGAAAGAGACAGAGCACAAGGAGGGTAGGAACAGAGAGAGAGGGAGAGAGAGAGAATCACAACAATGAGATCATGATCTGAGCTGAAATCAGGAGCTGGATGCTTAACCAACTGAGACACCCAGGTGACCCTATGTGTTGCGTTCTCCTTCACAAGGAGGGGTCCTGAGGAGACAACGAGCGACACAACGACTAATGCAACCAAAAGCTGATGGCTAATGGCAGATGTGACCAAAAGCTAATGGCTAATGGCAGACGTGACCAAAAGCTGATGGCTAATGGCAAACTTTATTAGGAACAGCATGTTATTTTATACCTTCCTTGCAAGCTTGGAGAGCATAGTAAATATTTAATCAGAACAATTGGTGCGGATAAGGAAAGGACAGAACAGGAACAGTCTGCAGCTATGTGTGGGTACATATATCTCTGGCGACGTGATTCCCAGCATACTTGGCTGGTGACCAGGAAGACTCTGTTCTGCACGTCCTCTTGGGACTTTATCAAGTTCCATGTTCTCAGCCTTCTGAGAACAGAGGTCAGACAGGACAGTCCCTCCTATTTCCCAGCACCTATGTATCTATAATTTTACACTGTGACTGTGTACCCATGAAGAAAGGAACATTTTGAATTATCAGCATGTCTTCATGGACAATAAAGGTGTAAAGAATATTCATTAAAACCTATCATGGAAAGCCCTAATGAAAACTTTTATGAATTAAGCACTTAAAAGACATTAATAAATGTATTATGCTAATAGATTCCTCTTATTACACAGAATTTAAGGGTATAATCCATACTTTAGAATCCAGCAAACAAAAAGTTTTCATTTCATTATTTTTAAGGTTGTATGAAAAGTGTATTTTCTACCCTACAACCCAGCAATTGCACTACTAGGTATTTACCCAAGGGATACAGGTGTGCTGTTTCAAAGGGACACATGCACCCCAATGTTTATAGCAGCACTATCGACAATAGACAATCTATGGGAAGAGCCCAAATGTCCATTAACGGATGAATGGATAAAGAAGATGTGGCATATATATATACAATGGAGTATTACTCAGCAATCAAAAAGAATGAAATCTTTCCATTTGCAACTACGTGAATGGAACTAGAGGCTATCATGCTAAGCAAAATTAGTCAGTGAAAGACAAATATCATATGACTTCACTCATATGAGGAGTTTAGGATACAAAACAGATGAACATAAGGGAAGGGAAGCAAAAATAGTATAAAAACAGGGAGGGAGACAAAAACCTAAGAGGCTTTTAAATATGGAGAACAAACAGAGGGTGACTGGAGGGGTTGAGGGAGAGGGGATGGTTTAAATGGGTGAGGCGCCTTAAGGAATCTACTCTTGAAATCACTGTTTCACTATATGCTAACTAACTTGGATGTAAATTTTAAAAAAATTAATTAAAAAAGTGTATTTTCAGAGAGACAAATAGAGAGAAGACAGAGAGAGAGAGAGAGAGAGAGAGAGAGAGAGAGAGAGTAGCGGAGGGGCAGAGAGAGAGGGAGAGAATCCCAAGCAGGCTCCACTCTGTCAGTGCAGAGCCAGGCATGGGGCTTGAACTCACAAATAATGAGATCATGACCTGAGCTGAAATAAAGAGTCAGATGCTCAATGCTCTGAGCCACAGAGGTACCCCAAAACCTTTCATTTCTAAATAAACAAATACCATCAAAGTTGTAAAATGTGTCAATAATCACTATATGTAAGAAAAAATTGGGAGATTATCTTCAGATACATTCTGAGTGAAGTAGAAAAACTAATGATTCATTTGTCCTCAAGTTGAAGTTTTCTAATTTTAGTTTTGTGTATAAGAAATTTTAATTGTATTCATCTGACAGTAGTAAGTGGATTGATTTTACTTTTATTCATTATCTTTTAGATGTATCGTCAAATAACACCCAGAGCTCCCTTCCAAAGATGTGCATAGAAACTTCTTTCCAAAGAGTGTTAGTGAGTAGATATAAAAATAGTGTCCTTGAGAATGTACACTTAATGATATACTGGAACAGTATTGGGGTGGGTGAAGGGTATCAAAGATATCATGAAGGACATATCCAAAGGGAGACAACTGCCCATAATAAGACTCTCACTGCCCAGAATGGTGAAGGATATAAAACATTTTGGAAAACTCCCCTAAGTCCACTACTTCTGCAAAGTGCTGTGTTTCTATAAGCAAAGGCTTAAATCAAATGGTTAAATGTACATATTTGCAGAACAAAAATTTGGAAAATCTGGAAGGTGACCTATTCTGTGCTGAAAATACTTATTTGTGTCATTTTGACAATAGGATTGCATTGACCTTTCAGTCAAATATTTCTGAAAATCAGAGATTTAAAAATGAAGGAAAACATGGTAAGTGGTATGTCTTTGTGGGGTCCTTCACTGAGCAGTTGACAACATAACCACGGCATTTTCAATGAAAACAGAATTGCTCAATGCAGTGAATCTGAGAAAATATTTAATCAGGGTTCAAATGTTAATAAACATCTGAGGACTCATTTACCTTATGACTGTAATAAATGTAGGGAAGTCTTTTATCAAAGCTCCAACTTTATTAGACAGAAGAGTATACATTTGAGAGAGAATCCTTATAAATATAATGATTGTGGGAAATTTCCTAACCCATCCTCCAATGTTGGTGACCATTAGAGGATTCATGTGGGAAAAAACCCATACATGTGCAATGAACCTGGGAACATGTTTAGTCAGTCATCAAGACTACATATACATAAGACACTCAATATTGGACAAAAAGTTACATTTGTAAGGAATGTGGCAAAGCCACATAGGCACTCAACACTAACTTAACATCAGCGAGTGCATACTGGAGAAAAACCTTACAAATGTGAAGAATTCTGTAAAACCGTAAAGTGTAGTTCATCACTAAATGGACATAGGCAAATCCATATTGAAAAGAAATCTTACAAACATAAAAAAAGGTGGGATGGCCTTTACCCAGCACTTAGCTCTTACTCAATATCAGAGAATTCATACTGGAGAGAAACCTTACAAATGTCAACAATATCGTGAGCCCTTTAACAGGCCCTTAGCCCTTATTCTACATCACGGGAACCCATACTGGAGAGAAACCTTACCAATGTAAAGAATGTGGCAAGGCCTTTAAGAGCCACTCACACCTTATTCAATATCACAAAATTCATACTTGACAGAAACCTTACCAATGTAAACAATACAGTAAGGTCTTTCTTCACTCTTCAATCAAACTTTTATCACAGAATTCTTAAGGGATGAAGCCTTCCAAATTTAAGGATTGTGAGAAACTTATGAACTGCTCATCCCTTACTGCATATCAGAAAATCTATACTGGGAAACAACCATTAAATTCTAAAGAATGTGGCAAGGCCTTTAATCAGAGGTCATGCTTCATCCTACATCACATAATTCATAATGGAGAAAAAATAGACAAAAGTAAAGAATGTGGTAAACAACATTTAGGACTGCTCAACCCTTACTTAGCATCACAGAGTTTATAATGAGGAGAAACATTACAAATGTAAAGAATGCAGCAAGCCTATAGCTGGAACTCACACTGTGCTCAACGTCACAGATATCTATCTTATAGGATAGAAACAATAAACCATAGAGGAAGTTCCAGTGCTTTTAAGTGGAATTTCATCCTTAATCAATATTCCAAAGTTCACGCTAGATGTAAACCTCACAAACATAATGAATGAGGCAATTCCTTCATGTTAAATGTACACTTTAGCAAACACCCGACGGTGCATAAATGAAAGTAACTTGAAAGATATAAATATTTAGAAAAGTATTTAATTGAACATCAAATGGCAATAAATGTCACAGAATTCACAGCAGAAAGCAGAACGTCAATCACTGTATTCAGACATTACATCAAAATACTCATTAAGAATAATATAAAGTCAAAGACTTCAATGTATATGTTATTATGCTTCAAAAGATTAAGTGGATCAATTTTTGCATAGGTATAATTAATTTCAATATGTGATTTTTTCCCCTCACATCGAGTTTATCTGACATTTGTAACCAACAAATATTAATGTATTTCTACTCTCAATTTACTTCTGAAATTCCTTTATTCCTAGTGGGTTTGGAAAATCATATGGTCGATTACTGCTGCATCAAAGATATGACATGCCCTTCTTTAGGTAAGTCTCATGCATAATTTTCCATGGAAGATGAAGGAAAACATGACACACAATATATAAAGACAATCTAAATGCAGATGCTATTTTTGGTTATAACAGTGATGTAAATTATCATGAAATAGATGTTCATAACAGTGTTCTTCTCCCTGTATTAAAATTAAAAATCTTCTTGAATATTATATATAAAATAATTTGCCAACTGGTCTTTAGGGAAAAAGAAGTTGCAGTGCAGTAAAATACAGGTATATCTTCATGACAGCAATAGTTGGAAGTAGAGAATGTCTGTTGATGTGGTTGAAATGAAGAAAATCTCACAGATATCAGAGGAGAGCTAACTCTTCCCAAAATGGGATACAATTTTACATACACATATTTAAAGAATGACCTCAGGCCTGAAAATTATGGAAGTCTGTATTCCCACATCATTATATCAACAAATACTTTTTAAAAATTTAATTAATTTATTTTGTTTAAATTTTTTAATGTTTATTTTTGAGAGACAGAGAGACAGAGTGTGAGTTGGAGAAGGGCAGAGAGAGGAGACACAGAATCTGAAGAAGGCTCCAGGCTCTGAGCTGTCAGCACAGAACCGCGAGATCATGACCTGAGCCAAAGTTGGCTGCTTAACCAACTGAGCCACCCAGGCGCCTGAAAATTTAACTTATGTTTTAAACTTACATCCAAATTAATTAGCTATAGTGCAACAATGATTTCAAGAGTAGATTCCTTAAGGCTCTTACCCATTTAGCCCATCCTCCCTCCCACAACTCCTCCAGTAGCCCTCTCTTCTCCATATTTAAGTCTCTTATGTTTTTGTCCCCCCCTTTTTTATATTATTTATGTTTCCCTTCCCTTATGTTCATCTGTATCTTAAAGTCTTCATATAAGTGAAGTCATGTGATATTTGTATTTCTCTGACTAATTTCGCTTAACAAAATACCACCAAGTTCCATCCATGTAGTTGCAAATGGAAAGATTTCATTTTTTTTGATTTCTGAATAATACTCCATTGTGTGTGTGTGTATACCACATCTTCTTTATCCATTCATCCATCAAAGGACATTTGGGCTCTTTCCATACTTTGTCTATTGTTGATAGTGCTGCTATGAACATTGGGGTGCATTGAAACAGCACACCCATATCCCTTGGGTAAATACCTAGTAGTGCAATTGCTGGGTCATAGGGTTGTTCCATTTTTAATTATTTGAGGAACCTCGATACTGTTTTCCAGAGTGGCTGCACCAGTTTGCATTCCCACCAGCAGTGCAAAAGAGATCCTCTTTCTCCGTATCCTTGCCAACATCAATTGTTTCCTGAGTTGTTAATGTTAGCCATTCTGACAGGTGTGAGGTGGTAGCTCATTGTAGTTTTGATTTGTATTTCCTGGATGATGGGTGATGTTGAGCATTTTTTCATATGTCAGTTGGCCATCTGGATGAACAAATACTTTTTGAAGGCTGTTATTCTGTATTTTGAACTATGATAATAGAGTGAATTTTTTTTTAACATTTATTTTTGAGAGAGAGCCAGAGACAGAGCACATGTTGGGGAGGTGCAGGTAGAGAGGGAGACACAGAATCTGATGCAGGCTCCAGGCGCTAAACTGTCAGCACAGAACCAGACGTGGGTCTCTAACTCACAAACCACGAGATCATGACCTGAACTGAAGACAAGTGCTTAATCAACTGAGCCACCTAGACACCCCTAGAATGGATTTGAAATGTCACTTAATCTATGTGTGAACTTAATACATTTTAATTAATAAACCATTATGGTTTTTAATGTGTTAATATGGATGTGTAGAGAATGAAGTGTTATCCCACTACCAATGATAACTTTTCTCATTTTATTATAGGATGTAGGAAAGGGATGGGAAGAAAATGTGAAGAGCTCTTTCCATTGTAGGGAGGGGCTCCGAGGTGGCTACCTTTCCGAACTCCAAAGTCACAGGCAGCTCCTTGTGGCATCATCTGATGAATAAATGTCATGGAGATACGGAGTTGGCAAATGTGGTAAGTTTTAGGACACCTGGGTGGCTCAGTCAGTTAAGCGTCTGACTTCAGCTCAGGTTGGGATCTCACAGTTCGTGGGTTCAAGCCCTGTGTCAGACTCTGTGCTGACAGCTCAGAGCCCGGAGCCTGTTTCAGATTCTGTGTCTCCTTCTCCCTCTGCTCCTCCCCCGCTCACACTCTATGTCTCTCTCTCTCTCTTTCTCAAAAATAAATAAACATTAAATTTTAAAAAATCGTGGTGGGTTTCTGAGGATTAGGGAAGTCTCATTTCATCTAAATGATTTAATTGAATTCCTGTGTGTTACTGAGGACCAGATGCCATTGGATGACGATGGTTACTGTGATTGCCCACACCTTGATCAGTGGCAGTTATGGAGGAGGGCATATTGGATGATGCAGTCATTGTGGGCACAGCTTCAAAATGTCACGTTACAGTAGATATTAGACTTCTGGACACTGTAATAGGCAGAATCAGCAAGATGTGTGCTGTGGTTCCACAAAGCATTGGTGTAGGGAGGGGCTCCGAGGAACATAACCCCAATGTAGGTTGGATCCACTGGAAATGAGTGACGTTTCAGGGAAATGATTCACTGCTGTGAGGGATCTGCCTCCCTTCAATCAGGGCCAGAAGTCTTCTTCACATTTTCTTTAATAGGTCTCATCTTTCTAAGGATGTTGCCATCAGCATGTTTTA
>JAQQST010002012.1:0-11091 GCA_028646485.1 Cryptoprocta ferox
AAAAAAAAAACTATGCAAGTTACTTAAGTTCTCTTCATCTCAGTGAAGAAGGATAAAGATACAGCCTACCTCTGTTTTGTTGTTGTTGTTGTTTGTTTTGTTAAGATTAGGCACAGAACACTCAAAGTGCTCAGCATGTTGCCTATACATATTACTTGGTGAATGATAATAATTCAGTTTAATTACCTATAAAATATGAAGAATAATATGTAGTACCTCACAGAGTTATTTGAAGAATTAAGTAAGGTAATGAACATAAGACCTATACCACTAGGCCTGGTAAGTAGTAAGCTATAAACAAATGGTACACATAAACCATTATGTTATCAGGTAAGCATCCTCAGTGTCTTCCAATTGCACACTCATTTAAATCTGAGTCATAAGAATTTAATAGCCTATTATATTTTAAATACGTTTGAATTGGAAATTAGTATAGCACACTGTGCTTGTAGTGAGTGCTATATCGCTGATTGTTGATACAGTCTATATGACCAAACTCAAGGTAAAAAGGCTAAGAAATTGAATATGAAGTAAATGTTAAATTGATTTTAAATGAATCCTATGCAAAGCATTGTGAGATCTAAGAAAGCCATATGCTATATAAAGTATTGTGACCACATTATAATCCACCAGACCAAAAGAGTAACCCAAGGCTACAAATTAGGAAGATTATTAAAGCAATAGCATAAACACTTGAGGTCCTACATGGAAAATGTAGGATATGATTGCAAGAATCTTCCTTTAATGCCACATTCTAGTTTGCCCATATGTTTATATGTTTATATCAAAGAATGTGAATTTTTGAGTTAGAAGAGATTTGATTGATAAAAATATGATTATTGGTTAAACTACCTAGATAATGGGAAACTTGAGTTTCATGAAGGCATAGTCTCTAAACATTGTTTTTTTTTTTTTTCATCAAAGATGGTGGAGAATCTGATAATATTTTTTCCCCCACAAATTGGCTGAGTGGAACAGAATCTCATTATTAAGTTCTGAATCATTTACCACAAGCCAGTCACCTGTTCTCTCACAGATGAGCAGCCAGCTGGAGCATTGTTTCCCTTGCTAAGTAGTCTCCCACACTTCAGCCTCACTTCAGTAATCCACTTACTATCAGGTTGCCACTTCTCACAAATCATGCTTGCATCACATCACTGATTTCAGTGGTTCCCTATATCACGTGCATTGAAGTCCATCTTTTCTACCTTCTGTACTTTTGTCCCCTTACTTTTCTTTCTCTTATCACAGGCCAAGTCTTAATCCCCCATTCCTTTTCACCAGGGGGATCCTGCTCTAGTCCACAGAGTGCAGACTCTCATTCAGGGCATCCTATTCCCTCCCACCTAAAAGTGTTCTCATCTTTGCATTTTAATTTTCCTCATGCAGTGTGCTTTGTTAATCTTATTTTTCATTGTCTTTTGCTTTTTAAACAGTTTAGTCTTTTTGATGTCTGCATGCCATATACCCTTTCTCCTCAGGTGCTATTTGAAGGAAGCAAAATAGCATTTTTCTAGATGCCTAAAATTCTGAATTGCCTATATTTTATATTTTACATCTTGCCCAGAGGGTGAGAAATTGAGAACAACTTTGTGGTTGGTTTCATCTTCAGATATATTGAGAACATGCAGAGATCATCAGAGTTTAGAAAATATATAAGGAACATTTTTCTGTAAAAGTATTTTAATGATCATTATAATTTGCCATCTTTTATAAACTCTTTGTTGCTGATTTTCAAAAGGACTTAAAGGCAATATTAAAGAGAGTTTTTTCTGTAGTCTTTTCTTTTATGTAACACTGCATATTAGATTTTTTTTTAATTTCACTATGGACTCTGCCACTACATAACTATCTTACTCAAGCTTACATTAATCAACTTTAGAGTGACCTTGAGAAAGCTTAATTAACCTCTTTGTTCTCACATCTTTCCTGATGGGGTTGGATGATATCTAAACTCCTTTCTAGCTCTCAAATTTGAACCTATTTAGATAAAATTCTTTCTTTATGTGGAGTTCATCTCAGTCCTACCAGACTACATATTCTTGGCTTACCAGAGTAAAGTTATCAAGAACTAGAAAAACTGAAAAAAAATTACCTGAATAGGGCTGATCTCAGTAGATATGAAACTATTAACCATTTCTACATCATCAACCTCTATTGTCTTCAGTACTTTGGCTTGATTAAAGATCCTCCCCCCCCCCCACTGATTTTTCTATTTAATCCACTTAAATTTGCATCATTTTGTTTTCTTTTATCATCACTGCTTGCAGCTTCCTGCCAGTATGAATTTTAAAGTCTTATAGTCCCTAATTCTCATCTGCTTAAATGTTATAAATGTTGTGCAGATCTTAGCTGCATGATTCCCTCTGGGCGTTTTTTTTAAAGCTTACTTAAAAACATTGAAATTCTCCCCCCTCAAATCTGTAAACTCAAGTTTGATTTGGTATATATGTTTATGGAAACCTGCATGCATATAAGATTAGAAAAATACATGTACAGTCCCAGTGCAAGAACTGGATCCCTGTGCACTTTCAGATGAGCAGTTTATTGTTGTAATGATGCTGTCAAGATAATTGGGGTAAATAAAGTAGTGATATAATATGAGCTCTAAAACCACACTCCTAGATTCATGTCCAGGATCCGCTATTTCCTATGACCTTGAGCAAAATGCTTAACCTTTACCTCATAGAGTTGTTATGAGGGTTAAATTAAATAATTATGGTAAAGCAACTAAAAGATCAGCTAGTACATAATAAGCTATCAACAAATGTTAGTTGTTATTAATGTATCTAAATATTTTTAGAGTAATCTTTTTAATGGACAGAGGGGAGATAGCATTCTTCTCCATGATTCAGAAACTTGTTGTCTTTGGTATACTTGGTCAATATGAGTTTACATACATGACGTTTCATATAAAATCCATTGTTCTAGAAACATTTATAAGATGGGATTGATTGTATTATTTCTCTTCCCATAAACACCCTAAGGAATAGGGACATGGAAAACTATATAAAGAGGACTGCTGTAGCTATTAAAATACCCACAGCCTCATTCCTGCTACATTATATAAGGAATCTCTTAGAACACATCAGAGAGAACACTGGGGAAAAGGATTGCATTTAACATCATCTGTTTTCTTGAGATTTTTCTTGTCTAAAAGAAATAATTGAAATACAGAAATCAATGTTTATGTGATTTTAAGGTCCTGACTTGTACTGACAAACAAGTCATTTGATATATGGAACTCAGTTTTTGTGTTTCTCGTGCTTTGCTATGTCTGGACAGAACTTTTGTCTAATATGGCACACAATACCAACATGGCCTTAAGAACATTTATCTTTTCCTCCTCTGAATATTTACAGTACCTCTACTAACATGCTACCATTTACCACTCTATCAGAGAACTAGAGGTTTATTTACCAGTTGTTTCATATACTTAAGGTTTATTTCTGCATGTGAATTAAAATTTGAGGATTGAAGCCTTCTATCTCATTGAGTTTTTATTTCCTATCCCAATTCTGGAGTACTTTTTAGTTAATATTTGATGTAAAATAAATGGCCTGGATACACCTGGGTGGCTCAGTTGGTTAAGCATCTGAATCTTGATCTCTGCTCAGGTTTTGATCTCCGGGTCTTGAGTGCAAGCCCCATATTGGCCTCCACACTGGGCATGAAGCCTACTTTAAAAAAAAAAAGTCCTGGTAATTGTGTCTTTACTGTTTCTTATTTTCCAGAAATTGTCTTTTCATTGGTTCCTAAGACAATCATGAGATAAAAAATCAGCAGAACTCTACATGTTAGATGTTTTTGTTTTTTTATGAGGACTAAGAAAGAGAGAAAGCAGGTAAAAAAGATCACAGATCAGATTTGAGACGTCTCTTAGAATTTCAGCTTTAACTGGGCAGGAGCCACTAGAGCTGGTTTCCAATTGCATAATTAAATGTGTCTGGTCCCTTATAGGGACACCAGTGTCATAATGAGGGATCCACCTTCATGACCTTATTCAAATGCAATAACCTCTGAAAAGCCCAGTCTCCAAATTTCCTCATATTGGAGGATTTAGAACTTCAACATATGAAATTTAGGGGAACACAAGCATTTAGTCCATAGAATTAGCTCTACTATAAGTGTAATGAAGAATTAAAAGATTCTTTAAAAGTAGGCTCAGATGATCAGTGTGGTTGAAAAACTGCTCACTTTTACGATGTCATGTCAAACCAACAGTTCCATTAAAAAGTCATTATAGAGTAGAACCATGTTGGCTAGATGATTTTAAACTTTTTAATCTGTCTAAATGAATTTTCAGATTGAATGTTAATCTAATTCTACAAATACTGTGTGTTTTGCTTATTTCAAGGATACACTTGTGAATAAGACCTGTGTAGGTTACTGTTATCAGGAGCCCGACGTATAATCATATGATGCATTCTGAATCTAAATCTAAATAAGGTCTATTATTCTAACTTTAAAATGTGCACATTATATGTATTCATTTGTGTATTTTAAATTAAATGTTCATTTAATTATATTATAAAAATATGTATACCACCTTTCAAAAGTATATATGTATAGAATTATTTAATAAGAATGTGGATTTTACTCTTCTGTGAAGCCTACTTTTAATATGATCTGTATTCAAATTTTACACTGATATATTTCAGTCTACGTAATTTTGCTGCCAATCCTAGGCTTAGAATTTTTCTAATACTGTGTTCCACTTACCTTAGTAATTATACAACCAACCCCCTATGAGATAAATTCTGTGCATATACATTAAATATCTCCCTGGGGCCTTCTTTTTTATTTTATTGCTTTGTAATATACTATGAAGTGATCCTATTTTTCAATAAGCTAGTTTGCATTAAACATCAAGCTTACTCATTCCCCTGGGTACTGTTAAGTATACTGTTCTAACAACTGGGCTAATGGTTAGAAATCAGAATCTGAGGTTGCACTGTCTTTGTATCCATGCATGCAAGTGAAAGTGTATAAGTGTACCTTCCTGGGTCCAGGGATCTCTTTGCTTGGACTGATTGGGGAGAATATCTTATTTACTTAGGAAGATCAGGCAAATTATTCCTCTGTGAGTGAGAAGCGAAGAGTGGAAAGCAAAACCGTAGGAAAACCTTGGGACAAGAAAACATTGATCTAATGAAGTGAATAATAGTTTTCACATGAATAAGTAATTGCAGCATCTATTTGCTGGTCTGTTTGATTACAAGAGCTGAGGTGAAATATTACAACTACAGGATTTTCACTGCGTTTCCTATAATGGGACTTCTCCAAACTATTGTACAGGATGGCCTAACATTATTAATCAAATGATAATCTTTAAGAGTAGCCATTTTCTTCACTTCCTTTAGCTTGTTGAAATCTGTCTAGCCATCCGTGGCCTAATTAGAAAAGTTCTCTCTCAAAATGATACACATCTGGAAACCATGCTGCTTTGATGTTATAATGAACAAGCCCATGAATGGCTCTCAGACCTCTCTGTTCTGGGACCCTCACTCCTCACACTTAGGCTCTCCTAATTCTAAATTGTCTTTAGTTACAGTTAAACACCATGCTGTTCCACAGCCTTGATCACATTATTTCTGAAAATCCTTCCTATCTTCTTGTTTTTAAAAATTCTTACTTATCTTTTAAAGCTTACTCCATGTTCATCTTTCCCAGGAATCCTTCACTGAACTTCAGGTTAGGCTGTAAATATTTTCTTTCCTGTACATTTTACTTACATTATTAAAATGACCTATTATCTGTTTTTCTTCACTGAGTTTTATAGCCAGGCATCTAGAGCAGATTCTTACTCACTTTGAGACTGAAGAAATGTTTGTTGAACTGAATATGATTTAGGACAAAAGATGAAGGCTTTGACAAGATAACTAAATAAGAAAGCACGTCTTATTACTAATAATTAACTATACTGGAGATTAGAGACGCCTTCAAGATCAAGGAAAACACAAGAAATTTCAATAACATTATCTTTTGTTTCTTCTAAAATATAATTAAATTAAATATAAGCTGTAATAAATATAAATTTCATTTTTCAATAGCAAACTAGAGAGTTTTCCAAATTAGATAGGCCTAGTAGATAACTAGCCTGTCATTTTTGCTACTTGCTAAAGTTTAGGTTTATTCATAAATGGCCTGATTGTTCAATTATTTGTTACCTATGTAGATTGGTAAGTGTGTCTCCTTAAACCAGAACTATGGGCAGTAATGCTAAATGAGGGCTGCAACCTGGCTAAACTGCAGAACAAATGAGATGTTGATAATCCTATACCTGGAAATGCTGGCTCATAATTGGACATAGCCTTATACTTTGGACACAAATTTTTCTGAACATTAGCATATTCTATTTGTAGAAAATGTGCACAGCAAAAGTATAGGGTGAAAGGAATCTTACTTCAGAAGGAGCTGATCTAGTCTGGTTGGCAAGGTCAGGGAAAAGTATCCTGTAGAACTAACATTTAAGCTGAGACCTGATATCTTGGAAAATATTTGGCAGTATTTCAATATGGCTGAGGGATGGACTATACTATACCATCATTTTTTATTCCTGGGTTTGTCACTGGAAGTGGGGAATGATCTGACTGGGTCCATGAGTTTCTACAAGAGAACAAAGGGTTTCTGGAGCATGTTACCTGGAGAAAGAAGAGGGGAATGTTTTAGCAAAGTGAGGAAATCATGCATCCTAGAAAAGATGACTAAGTTCTCGATATTGTTTCTACTTTGATGATTTCCAGACACTTAATATGCATTTATTAGAGTTTCATTTTTGTATGTGTAAGCTTCTTAAGGACAGGAATCATCCTTTCTTTGAGTTTCTCATGAGAGGAGCCTCAATAGGTTCAGTTGTTGTATATACAATAGTGTGCTGTAGGTGATTCCTATTGGAGTATAATATTGAGTAATATATCACACTGCATGTCTACTTACTATCAATAATATGCATTTCATTGGCTTTAGACAAGTGCTTAGGATAAATGGGTTTCAGGATGGTTTTGTAAGAAATAGCAGTCCAATTCTTAGTGCAGTTAAATTATGTCAATTGTGTCCCCCCTTCAAATTTATTATGTTTGAAAAGAATACAGTCAGAATCTTAAAGGTGAAAGATGAAATAACTGTTAAAGTTATGCTTACTCTATTGCCTTGAAAGCAAACTGAAATAAATGTGAATGTCACTTTTTCGAGATCTAGAGTATGTTCCAAATGATATAGTTCTAGTTTAATTATTAAGAAGCCAGAAGAAAAAAAAATACATGCTGTTTTGAGGAAAAAAAGAACATACACATAATATTTTTATATTTTCATGGTTATAAGAATAAGATAATAGATTGGGGTGCCTGGGTGGCTCTATCGATTGAGAGTCTGGCTTTGGCTCAGGTCATGATCTCGCATCCATAGGTTCGAGCCCTGCGTCAGGCTCTGTGCTGACAGCTCAGAGCCTGGAGCCTACTTCGGATTCTGTGTCTCCCTCTCTCTCTGACCCTCCCCTGCTCACACTCTCTCTTTTTCTCAAAAATAAATAAAACATTTAAAAAATTTAAAAAATAGAGTAAGATAATAGATTGATTATCTAAATGTGGCCTGCCCTTCAGGGTGTTATGCCATTTGAATTCTACAGTAATGTAAAGTAGAGATATTGTTACCTGCCTTGTTAATATGAAGACTGGAGGTGGCCAGAATTTAACTTAATCAAATTCCCACAGCTTCTAAATGTTAAAAATGAAATTTTAATTTAGGTTGCCTGATCTCAGTGATCTTAAAGTCTCAACGTTCCTTTAACCACCAAAATACACTCTCTTCATTGAAAGAACCCCCCCTAAAAATTCATGGCATTGGATTTCACTCGTTCCTTAGTTATAGATACTAATATAAATACATTGTTCAGCCTTTGCACCTTTTTATTTTTATAAATATTAAAAAATCAAATCCTTTCTTGTTCAATAAACAGCTGTGTGAAGGAAATGACACTGAGAAACTAGCTAGAAGGGAATGAGATTAAAACAGTGGTTTTAGGGGTGGGAATTTTGCCTTGAGGGACATTTGAGAGTATTAGAAACATTGTTGACTGTCACAGGGTGTGGGGAGAGGGGAAGAGAGGATCAACTGGCATTTGGTGGGCAGGTCCTAAGGATACTGCTAAACATCCTTTAATACACAGGTTAGACCACAACAACAAAGAATTGAATTATCTGACCCTAAATGTCAATAGTCTGAGGGCTGAAAACTGACTTAAAGCCTCAGAATGGAACCTACACATTACTGGATTCTTTTTGTCTCATTTGTTTTGATTTGAATTTCCCTAGGGTTAAAAGATCAATTACTCCCAGTATTGCTGCCTTCTAGGATACTGATCTTCTAGAAGAGACATCTTAATTTTTAAAGACCTTCATTCTAGTGATTGGATTTTAAATCAAGTGGAAGTTGAAGAAATGTTCTTTTACATGTTAAAATTGAACATGGTTTATTCCTTACTGCCAACATTTCTTCCTTATTCACTACCTGACAAAGCCACTTATTGTTTCTCTTAAGACTCCCTGATCCTTCAGACATAAAGGGATGCTTGAGTGCTTCATTTGAATTGGCAGATTTTTGAGAGTTTATGCAGGACAAGTAATGAGGTTAGAAAGTAATTTAAATCTAAAAAGAATACTATTAATGAAGTTTATGTAGAAGAAAAATGGTTTGGAAGATACTATTCTTTAGAAAAAATTGGTTTTATTATATTTGAAAAGTAGGGACAGATATATAAAATTTGCTTTTGCCTTCCAAATATATATATATATATATATATATATATATATATATATATATATATGTAATTCCTATCATTGATATATATTGAATTTAACATTTATTTAGTGCCTAGTGTTTATGAAGCGTCAACAGACTTGTATTTCTCAACATCTTCAAATGGCAAAGTACTCAGCAGCAAATAGAGTAGTTTATGTGAATGTTAATATAAAGCTATAAATAGAGACACAACTCTTTTTAAGATGTGATTATCTCAATGTTAATTTAAAAGAAGAGCTTTGCTGTCATTCATTTACTTTGTGCTGTTCCTTAGAAGTGAAAAAAAAAAATATCTTGCTGATGTATGGATGTTGTTATCACAGTGTGATAATTTAGACTGTTCTGCTTTTTTAAGGAGCCAGTAAACTCAACCACAGGCTTCTGATAGTTTGGGGATCCCTGGACTTCTGGCCCATTCTTGATTTATAGAATCTTCCCCTCTCTCTAACTACCTTCACTAATGCTATCTATCCTCCAACACACACACACACACACACACACACACACATACACATGCGTGCACACACACCCACACACACGCGCACACACACACTCTCTTCTCTAGCATACTGATTGCAACTTCTGCTTTCTGCCCAGTGTCACAATGTCCCCCCCACCCCCCACCCGTCCCAAGGCAAGGAAGCACAAAGAGGCTGGCGGCTCTCCTTGGAATTTGAGGTGGGGACAAAATACTGAAAGAACATGACAAGGTTATACCAGAATGACTTATCCTGCCATAGGTCATATATTTACTGGTATAATAGAATTGTTCAAATTTTATATATATTTTCCCCAAATGATATAATGAGGCCTATCCAGGAGCAATTCAAGTATTGTATAATACCCCCAAATGTATAGGGAAGCCGTAAGTGTGTATTTCAAAAAGCAACTGAGTAGACAATGCTAAGGTGTGAAAGAACTGACCTAAAAGACTTTGAGGTTAATGGTTTAGTCTCCTAGATGGCCACCTAAACATTAGAGTATACAGGACTGATGCAGCCTTCTGGAGGTCAGGAGGGGGAAGTGATGGTTATCCTTGAAAGTTGGTGATCTCAGAAGACCTACCGAATGCCTGAGGAAAAGTGCTGGGAAAATCTGGCCAGGATATTCTAGTCACCATTCCATGTTAGGCAGGAAGCTGACTGGAGGAAAGACTATCATTTAGGGATAATGTTCCAAGAGTAGATCTTCCAGGAATTCACAGACATCCAACTAGCTAGATGATTGCTGGGCACAGAATGTCAGGAGTCATAATTTCTATTAATTTTTTTGTTATACCTCTTGAACCAGTTCTTTTTTCCTATCTATCTATCTATCTATCTACTTCACTACATTGGGACTAAGAACGAGCTTGCCTTTGTATTTGTTGGTGAAATAGCTAAAATATGTATGAGTGTTTTGAGAGGAAGCAGATGTCTTGATATTCTGGGATACTGACTCACTCAGCGGCACAGTGATGGATGCATGTATCAAAAATAAGTGACCAACTTAGGATAAGTCAAGCTGACCTGGGTGTAAGACGTGGTGAGCCCTCAAGTACAGATCCCAAATGTGCACAAGTAAGCTGAACAGAAACCTACTCCCCAAGGCAGGGCAAGGACTGAAGAAAATGGTTTGGCCACAGACCCTATGGCCAACAAACAGTCTCGGCATGAGTGTTCAGTAGGACAAAACTCCCCTAATCCAGAATTCCCTGTTCCAGAAGCTGTCAGTACCAGGATATTAAAGTAGGCAAGGTGAGTATTCAAAGGGTGTCTTGACACTCGGGGTCTGAGCAGGTGGCAAGACTTGTATCAAGAGACTTGACAACTTTAGCAAAAGATTCAACTTCAAGGAAGAAAGCTGGCATGTGCTAGGCAGTCTTTCACCCGACAGGAAGTAGTGGGTAGAGTGGAGAAGGAAGTGAGCTCTCAGAACCTAGGAAATGGAGATGCTCAGGCACAGGGTCAGAAAAACACAACACAGGGTAGGGGAATGCTGCTACATCAGTGGTACAGGCCACCTGAGTCACCTTAGCATCAGCTTCCATGATTTAGTTGGCCATGAAGAAGGCTGGGTGTATGCTGGTTGCCAGTCATCATGCCTGAGCACCTCACGCTCAGGTCTGGAAATCTAACTTCATTCCAGGCTCTAGCTCCCATCAGAAATGAAGAGATACCACCTCACGCCAGTCAGAGTGGCTAAAATGAACAACTCAAGAGACTATAGATGCTGGCGAGGATGTGGAGAAACGGGTACCCTCCTACACTGTTGGTGGGAATGTAAACTGGTACAGCCGCTCTGGAAAACAGT
>JAQQST010002013.1:0-11089 GCA_028646485.1 Cryptoprocta ferox
GTTGTCTTCTTTCTGGCGTCTGTTTCTTCTTTCCCCCACTTGCAAATCCAAGTTTTATCCCTTCAGTCCCTCTCAGTTCAATCCATACGGGCGTGCGCGGATTACAGAGCTCCCTGCTCTTCCGCCATCTTGTCTCTTTCCTCTCTTATAAGCTTTTTAAGGACAAGTTATTCCATGGGGAATAGAACAGAATTATGGTGAACTAGAGAGTATATGCCCACCTTAGAGGCAGTGACGTTAAAAATGAAACATTTTTCTGTTGAAACAAACACATCTGGCCAGCAGGCTGCTAGTTTGCAATTACTAGTCTAAACTAAGATGTTGGAAATAGGTATCAAAAGGAGAGAATATACAGGAAAGGTAAAATTAATAAGTTGTGAAAGCATTTGATGTATAATTAGGAAAAATTGCATCAAAAATAGGGATTAGGTAGAAGAAAGCATGTATCATTTGGATTATAAAGAGGGTATCAACAGAGTAACCAGGACAACTTTGCCAATAGTACAGCTGGAAGTGTTTATCTAGAATTCAGGAGAGAAACCAGAGTTAGAGATACAGACTTCAGGAGTCATGCTAAATTTGGGATGTTACCCAGTGAGGGTCTAGAACAAGAAGACAAAAGAACCAAGAATAAAGTTGTGGGAAACACCTATATGTTAGAGATAAATAGAGAAAGAGAACACTGCATTTGTGACTAAAGAACAGAATCAGGAAAATGTAGTATATCAGAATCCAAAGTATGTGAAATTTGTAAGGAATGGCATAGTCTTAAATGACTATCAAATTATTTGGTACATAATAGACATGCAATAAAGAATTATTGAATAAATAAATGATTCCCTGAAAGAATACATAGCAGAGAAGACAAGAAAATCAGGCAATATCAGAGCTCTTCTCAGGACAAGAGCATCTCAGTAAGTAGGTATCTCCATTATAACTCTGCAGTGTGTAAGTGAGTGATGCTATCATTTTACAACTTTATCTGATCTGTTCTGTAAGGCTCAACAAACGTGCTTGGATGATGATCATTTTCTTTTGAGCTAAATGACTCTCTGATCACCTGTATTTTCAAAGTGGGAAATGTGTGGCTTTTCACCAGTACTATAACTCAGTTGGTTTCCCTCTGTTACAGTCAGGCAGTTTCAAGGTTTGTTAAGGGCTGTAGAAATTTTCTTCATAACAGCCATGAAACCTCTAAATGAGAAACATTTAATCTAAACCAATAACTGTACTTATTTGGGCATGTATTTTTATTGGCAAACATTCTTTTGTGTTAGAGCAAAAAGATGTTTCCAGAGAAAAATGAAGGACATTTTCTCCCAACCATGGTTTCTGCTATTGCATAGTGAGATAAGAATTCTCAATGTAAACGTTTGGTAGGACAGGGCAACATTAAAGCTTAGTTTATGCTTTCCAGGGAATCCTCTATTTTCGGCCCCTTCACCACATTCTATCCTTTCTGGTCCTAACTCAACAGTGGTTTTCCCAAAACAGCACAGCATTATTAAAAATGGATTTGACAATTTGAGGTAGTCAACTGGAAAGATTTTCATCTAAGTTCTTATATCCAGTATAAATGGGTTTTATATGTATGTGTCTGTACTCTCACATGCTTGGATACCTCAGACATTCATTTAAAATCTCTGTCCTGGGCATGAACTATGTCTTGGTTCAATGCCATGGCTTTTTTTTAAATAAGTTTAAAATAGTTGGGTCAGGAGCTAGGAGTTAAAGCAATGTTGTGACTACTAGAAAAAAGGCATCAGGAGTAAGCACCTACCTTCTTTTTAAATTTCAGAGATGCCCATTGAGAGGAGCCATTTGTAACATAGCTCTGTGCTATATTATGGCACGAGTAATCTCTGAGTTACCTTAGCCATAAAATGGCAGATGCACCTCCTTACTTGCATACATATACCTATTAAGTGAAGGGATCTGGCCCTGCCCACTGAATAGCTATGGTAGAGCTATATGGGTAAGAATGAGTCTGGGATCAGGGAAAGGGCCATCAAAGACCAAATTCTTTGCAGAGACATCCATATAAGATCATTAAACTGAAAGAAACAATATAGAGTCCTTTGGAATTCAGGAGGGAAAAGAACAGAGGGTTTGAGAAGAAGAGTAGCCTGGGAAGACACAATTCTAGAAGTTTGTATCTTTAGGCTTCATTCTACCAAGCTGCACCAAGTCATACATTTGTTTTAAGGATTTATCCTAGCATCCAGTTAGCTTGCTGAATTATGCCAATACTTCATTTTAAGAAAGCTTCCATATAAAAAAGCAGTCACTTTTTCTCCAGTAACCTACCTTTCAAGATTTGTTGCATGGTTTTGCCATATGAAGGATAGTATGTGTGTATGCACATTTGAGTGGCAAATAAGACACTGAGGTTCATCCTAGAAAAGACTAATACTAATTCATATGCCAGGAGCTCAAATTAATATATACAGGATTGTATGAGTGGTACGCACTAAGTGTTTAGCAGGAGACAGAGATTACTCTCAAAAGCAGTATTGAGAAAGCATTTTAAGTAGAGAACATTTGAAAAACAAATAGTAAAAGTTGAAAAAAGAGAGAGACAATAGCAATATAGAGAATTAATCAAAAGCAGAACCAGAAGATTCAAAGACAGCTAGGCAAAAGGAGCAATATATGTTTAAAGAATCACCTATAGCAATCCAAATGAATTATAGTAAAAGGTTCCTGTTGGGGATAAGCAGCAAATGCAAATTGAGCTCAGTGTTTTTTAAACATTTATATATATCTGCATTACTTGGGGGAGGGCTTGTTAAAAATGAAGATTTCTGGACCTGCTCCCAGAGATTCTACATTATAGGTCTAGGGTACTGCTGAGGAATTGGGAAGTTTAATAGGCATCTACAAGGGATGCTGATGCAGGTTGTCAGAGTCCACGTTAAGGAAACTTTAGTTAGGTGATATCCTGGTAGGAGTCACTATCAGGTTTCTTTAAATTTCAAATTTCATTAATGACATTAAGATATTTTCTTAGAAGTAATTCCATTGAACTATATCTCTTCTGGAATAGATCTATTTTGCAAAGCAAGTTATGCCTGTAATTCTAACTGGAATTATTTAAAATGAAACAGGAGAAAAACACCAAGTAAGAGTACTTTAACACTTTATATATAAACAGAATGACCAACAATTTTTTTTTCAATCAGTCTGTCTGTTTGCAGGTCACAGGCGACTCTTTTTTTCTCTGATTTTGGATACAGTAAGAAACCGCCTGCTGTTCTATTTACAAAAATTAGTTATTCAATTCATCGTCTGGGATATGGTGGTTACTTTGGTTTGAATGTTCACAGGAATAAAATCTGAAATGTCATCACATATATTTTAATATACATATGCACACAAAGAATAATGTGGTGAAAATAAAATCAAAAGACACACTAGGTGTGAATTCTGAAACTTGTACTCATATCCTGGCTTTATTACTTGCTAACAGTAAAGTTTTGGGCTTTCTTTTTTTTAATCTGCAACCAAGAGAACAATAGAACAATGTATGTGAAACTGCTTTTTAAACAGAAATTGCAATATAACTTAAAGGGAATTTTTAACTAATGGTGGTAGAGTAGATAAAATGTGCATATACAAAAGCTATGCTAATGAGCAGAAAGTGACCTGAGAGAGATGTAGATAACATACTATGGTATTTCAGAGGAGGGAAAGATTCTTTCTGGCATGAGTGAACAGAAAAGGTACATGGAGATGCTGACATTTAAAACTGGACCACGAAGGATATTTCTTTTCAACAAGTAGAGAAGAGATAAAAGAATCCAGTCAGAAAAAGGACAGGAAGTGTGGGCCACAATGAGCACATAAAATATATCCATTTACCGGAAGCATGGCTTTCTTGTTTCCTTATCCCTTCTTACACTTGAAAGGCTTCTTCTCTCTATATTAGATTTCTATTCACAAATTGCAAATCTCACTTCCTCTGCTTTGTTATTCTCTGACTCAGTACTCTGCCTAGAACCTAAATACCCTCATCAGATGTGACATGTGATCTGGCCTGATACTTTGCTTGTGTCTCCCACTTGGCAGTGTTCCAATCTGGCATTATATTATAGTCTTTGGGTTGTGATTATCATATACTCCCTAGAATGTAACTTGAGATACAGAATTTTGTTGTATTTGTTGCTACAGTTCCTGCACACAATGCCTTCTCAAAATTATTTGCTGAATCAAAGTGAATTCACTGAGTACTTATTGAGGGCTTATTCTTTGCTCAATATCATGCTAGAATATAGCATAAGACTTGATTCCTGTCCTCAAGTTGCTTACAGCTTAGTCAGAAGGTCCAAACTTCATGTGACATAATTTGGAGAAGGATAGGAAATGAATGGTAATGCATTTAGCACTGGTTATTGCCATAGCTAATGTCTAACAGGGACAGTAAAATATATCTGACTTAACTCTTTGCCATTGGCCAAAATGTTATAGACAGCCAGGTGGAGGAGAGTGGAGACGCAGTTAGGCAAGTATGATAAAGAGAGTAGCAGATGTTTCCTCAATGGTAAATTTAAAGACAAACAAACACAATGACAAAATCTGTTTAAAATGTCCACTAGTTATTGTTTTAAAACAAAATTGCACAAAAAATATATGTTTGAAATGAAAATTGAGCCATCTCCTATCTCATGTTAATAAACACCACACTATTTGGTTCTGTGAAGAGACACAAGTACAGTTCTTTCAGAAATAAGTATTTGGCTCTAGGTCACTTCTTGTCAATACATATTATCTGCTACATCAGTTGTTCCTAATCACATTTGGGTCATAGGCCGCCTTTGATGAAAACTGGTAACTGTCTCTCAGGAAAAATGCAGTTACACAAACTTTTGCATGAAATTTCATATGAGTTTTAGATATGCCTCCAAGGTTCATTCATGGATATTGTGGTAGGCAGAATTCTAAGATGGCCTCTAAGAATCCTGAGTGTAAACACCTTGTATAATATCCTTTGTGAATTTGATAGGATACCACTTTCATCATTAGCTTATGTTCTGTTGTAAAGGTGAAGAAATTTTGCAGATGAGATTAAGGTCCCTAATCAGTTGACTCTGAGTTAATAAAAAGGGAGACTTTCCTGGTTAAGCCAGACCTAATCAAGTAAAACCTTAAAAGACTAGAGAAGTCAGAGAAATTCTAAGCAGCACAGAAATTCTCTCCTGTTGGCCTGAAAGAGAGCAAATACCCATTTAAGGAACTGAGTATTCAGAGGTCTATGAAACTAGGACCTGAGGACAGCCTCAGAAGATGAGAATGAACCCCCAAGTGACACTAAGTAAAATGGAGACCTCTATCCTATAACCAAAGAAACAAAATTCTGCCACATGAATGAACTTAGAAGAGGCAAGCTCCAGATGAGAACACAGCCTACATATCAACTTGATTTTAGCCTTGTGACACTCTGATCAGAGAAACCAGGTAACACTGTGTTTGAAATTTTGACTTATAGGAACTGGGCTAAAAAAAAAATAGGTGGCTTAAAAACCATTGGGTTTGTGGTTATTTGTTATGTAGCAATAGAAAATTAATGCAGCTTTGGAGGGGCAAGGTGGCAGAGAAGTAGGGAGCTCTGTACTCTCCACCTGCCTGCAACTATCAAACTGAGAAGGACTGAAGCCACAATACTCTGATCTGCAAGAGTGGGAGGAAAACACACAGAGTCCACATAGATGACAGTCTCATAGGTGCCTGAGTGCAAACTGGGGAAATAAAACCAGGCCGGGGCCAGAGGCTCTGAGCAAGGGAGCCCCAGCCAAATGCAGAGCCGGGGAGAGCCGCACAGAGTGGTGGTGCAGGGCTGCCGAGGGCAGGGAGAAGCAGTGGTGTAGAGCGGTGGAGAGGGGCAGAGAGCTGCGGAGAGCAGCGGAGAGCTGAGGGGAAGAGAAAGAGAGATTGAAAACGCTCATAGAGTGGGTCTCTAGAGAAGAGAAAAACCACGGCCCGGATGGAGAGAGATACTATCATCCCATATATAACTGCTGGGCATGGGGAGAGAAATTCGTCCCCCTTAGCTACCTTATTTTTCCTTGGGTTCAGCGATGCACCGATTCCAGGTGGCTCCAGGAGAAACAGCTCCCTGACTCCCCCTACTGAATCCTGGCTGGAAAGCCACCTGCCTGGGGAAGTACATCTCATCTCGGGCAGTAGCATTAAAGTGCATGGACTAGGATTTGGAAACGAGGGGGGCTTGGAAAAAAAAATTGGCCCGCCCACGGCATAGGGAGATCAGACACAAAAGAGTGGCTTGCAATGCCTGGTCCAAGAAGGGTTTGGGGAACCACCATTCTTCTCCCCACAAACACCAGGGTGGGGCCACAGAGAGCAGCCCCCGAGACCTGACCTACCTACACTAAACCACACCCATCCGTGTGGGGAGCTGTTTTTTTTTCTCTTTGTTTTCTTTTCATTTTTCCTTCTCTTCTCCTTTTCCCCCCTTGAGTCTGGGAAAGACCAACATTGATGCACTGCCGTGATTAGAAAAATTCTTGCAATCCAGATATATTTTCACTTATCTCATTCTTATCTCTCCCCTCCACAGGTTTTACGCTCTCAGACTGTCGTCTTTGGTTGTTTCTGTCACCCTCTTCTTTTTTTCTTTTCTTTTCTTTTCTTTTCTTTTCTTTTCTTTTCTTTTCTTTTTTCATTCCCCTTTTGGTTTGCTTGCTTATTAGATTTGTCTGTGCATTTTTGTGCTTTTGTTCCCTGTGTGTTTGTCTGTCTGTTTTCCATTTCAGGGCTACCTCAAGAAACAAGCCAAAGTACACATGGTGGAGAGTCCCAAATATCACTGAATAGGGAAATAAAATAATCAAAGGCACAACAAGAGACACCAAGAGACACCATTAAAAGAACACTTCCTGAAATGACAGGCCCTAGACAGTCAATGAGCATCCTTTAATAGAGCAATACTAACAGGTGCACAATGCATAATGAGCTTTTAAAACTGACAAGAGACAGAAGGCTAGCCAAAATGACAAAACTAAACAACTCTCCTCTAAAGAAATTCCAGGAAGAGGTCACAGACACAGAACTGCTCAAAACATATTTAAGCAACATAAATGAACAAGAATTTAGAACAATTGTCATAAAATTAATCGCTGGGCTTGAAAGAAGCATGGAAGTCATCAGAGAAGCTATTGATACAAAGATTAGGGACCTTCAAAATATCTGACGAGTTAAAAAAGGCTACAAATGAGATGCCTAATAAAACAGAGGCGGCCACTGCACGGATTGAAGAGGCATAGAGGAGAATAGGTGAATTAGAAGATACAGTTATAGCAAAAGAGGAAGCTGAGGAAAAGAGAGAGAAATTCATACAGGAGCAGGAAAGGAGAATTTGAGACCTGAGTGATATAAACAAATGGAAAAATATCTGCATCATACGAATTCCTGAAGAAGAAAGAGAAAAAGGTCCTGAAGGGGTGCTTGATCAAATGATAGCCAAGAACTTCCCCAATTTGGGGAAGGAAATAGACACTGAAATCCAAGAGGCACAAAGAACTCCCCACAGACATAACTTGAATCGACCTTCGGCACGACATATCATAGTGAAACTGGCAAAATATAAGACAAAGAGAGAATTCTGAAAGCAGCTAGGGATAAAAGAGCCCTAACATACAAAGGGAAGACTATCAGAGTGGTTACAGACCTATCTAACAAAACTTCGCAGGCCAGAAAGGAAACGCAGGAAATCTTCAATGTGATGAACAGAAAAAATATACAGCCAAGAATCCTTTACCCAGCAAGTCTGTCATTCAAAATAGAAGGAGAGATAAAGATGTTCCCAAATAAACAAAAATTGAGAGAATTCATCACCAAAAAACCAGCCCTACAAGAAATCCTAAGAGGGACTCTATGAAGGAAATGTTGCAAGGAATACAAGGTACCAGAGACACCACTATAAACATGAACTCTACAGAGAACACAATGAATCTAAACCCACATTTTTCAATAATAACACTGAATGTCAATGGACTGAAAGCTCCAATCGAACGACACAGGGTAGCAGAACGGATTAAAAAAAAAAAAACAAAATCCATCTATTTGCTGTCTACAAGAGACTCATTTTAGACCTGAAGACACCCTCAGATTGAAAATAAGGGGATGGAGAAATATCTATCATGCAACCGATAGTCAAAAGAAAGCCGGAGTAGCCATACTTATATCAGACAAACTGGACTTTAAAGTAAAGGCAGTAACAAAAGATGAAGAAGGACATTACACAATAATTACAGGGTCTCTCCATCAGGAAACGCTAACAATTATAAACATCTATGCGCCAAATTCAGGAGCACCCAAATACATAAAACAATTAATCACAAACAGAAACAATCTTATTAAGAAAGTGCTAATTGCAGAGGATTTTAATACTCCACTTACAGCAATGGATCGGTAAACCAGACAGAAAATCACTAAAGAACACACATCGGAACAGATGGAATAGATAGATATATTTAGAACTCTGCATCATGTAGCTAGGGAATTCACCTTCTTCTTGAGTGTGCATGGCACTTCTACAATGTACATCACATACTGGGTCATAAAGCAGCCCTCCATAAATATAAATGATTTGAGATAACACCATGCACACTTTGAGATCACAATGCTATGAAACTTGAAATCAATCCCAAGAAAAAGTCTGGAAAAACTCCAAAAACGTGGAGGTTAAAAATCACCCTACTAAAGAATGATTGGGCCAATCAGGCAATCAGAGAAGAAATTTAAAAATATATGGAAACAAATGAAAACGAAAATACAAAAATCCAAACTCTCTGGGACTCAGCAAACACAGTCCTAAGAGGAAAGTATATTGCAATCCAGGCCTATTTCAACAAACTAGAAAAAGCACAAATTCAAAATCTAACAGAGCACCTAAAAGAACTAGAAGGGGAGCAGCAAGAGCACTCCAAACCCAGCAGAAGAAGAGAAATAATAAAGATCAGGGCAGAAATAAACAATATAGAATCCAAAAACCATTTGAGCAGATCAATGAAACCAAGAGTTGGTTTTTTGAAAAAATAAACAAAATTGATAAACCTCCAGCCAGGCTCCTCAGAAATAAAAGACAGAACACCCAGTCAGACAAAATCATAAATGAAAATGGATCTATCACAACCGACCCCTCAGAAATACAAGCAATCATCAGAGATACTATGAAAAATTATATGCCAACAAACTGGACTATCTGGAAGAAATGGACAAATTCATAAACACACATGCACTACCAAAATTCAAATGGGAAGAGATAGAAAATATGAACAGACCCATAACCAGTGAAGAAATCGAATCAGTTATCAAAAAGCTCCCAACGAATAAGAACCCAGGGCCAGAGGGCTTCCGAGGGGAATTCTACCAGACATTTAAAGCAGAGTTCATACCCATCCTTCTCAAGCTATTCCAAAAAAATAGACATAGAAGGAAAACTTCCGAAGTCATTCTATGAAGCCAGCATCACTTTGATTCCCAAACCAGTCAGAGACCCAACAAAAAACAGAGAACTACAGGCCAATATCCTTAATGAACACAGATGCAAAAATACTCAACAAGATAATAGCAAATCGAATTCAACAGCATATAAAAAGAATTATCCAGCATAATCAAGTTGGATTCATTCTGGTGTTACAGGGCTGGTTCAATATTCACAAATCCATCAATGTGATACATCACGTTAACAAAAGAAAAGATAAAAACCATATGATCCTCTCAATAGATGCGGAAAAAGGTTTTGAAAAAATATAGCATCCTTTCTTAATAAAAACCCTCGAGAAAGTTGGGATAGAAGGAACTTACTTAAACATCATAAAAGCCATTTATGAAAAGCCCACAGCTAATATCATCCTCAATGGGGAAAAACAGAGAGCTTTCTCCCTGAGATCAGGAATATGACAAGGATGTTCACTCTAACCACTGTTGTTTCACATAGTGCTGGAGGTCCTAGCATCAGCAATCAGACAACAAAAGGAAATAAAAGGCATAAGAATCAGCAAAGAAGAAGTCGAACTTTCACTCTTCGCAGACGACATGATACTCTACATGGAAAACCCAATCGACTCCACCAGAAGCCTTCTAGAACTGATCCATGTATTCAGCAAAGTCGTAGGGTACAAAATCAATGTACAGAAATAGGTTGCATTTTTATACATCAATAATTAAGCAACAGAACGTGAAATCAAGAAACTGATCCCATTCACAATTGCACAAAAAAACTATCAAATACCTAGGAATAAACCTAGATATAAAAGACCTGTACGATGAAAAGTATAGAAAGGTTATTAAAGAAATTGAAGAAGACACAAAGAAATGGAAATACATTCCATGCTCATGGATCGGAAGAATAAATATTGTTAAAATGTCATTCTTACCCAAAGCAATCTACACATTCAATGCAATCCAAATCAAAATTGCACCAGCATTCTTCTCAAAGATAGAACAAACTATCCTAAAATTTGTATGGAACCACAAAAGACACCATATAGCCAAAGTCATATTGAAGAAGAAAACCAAAATGGGAGGCATCACAATCTCAAACTTTAGCCTCTACTACAAAGCTTTTATCATCAAGACAGTATGGTATTGGCACAAAAACAGACACATGGACCAATGGAATAGAATACAGAACCCAGAACTGGACCCACAAATGTATGGCCAACTAATCTTGCACAAAGCAGGAAAGAGTATCCAATGGAAAAAAGACAGCCTCTTACACAGATAGTGCTGGGAGAACTGGACTGCAACATGCAGAAGAATGAAACTAGACCACTTTCTTACACCACGCACAAAAATAAACTCAAAATGGAGGAAGGACCTGAATGTGAGACAGGAAACCATCAAACCCTAGAGGGGAAAGCAGGAAACAGCCTCCTTGACCTCAACCACAGCAATTTCCTACTCGACACATCCCCAAAGGCAAGGGAATCAAGAGCAAAAATGAACTATTGGGACCTCATCAAGATAAAAAGCTTCTGCACTGCAAAGGAAAGAATCAAGAAAACTAATAGGCAACTGACGAATGGGAAAAGATAGTTGCAAATGACATATCAGATAAAGGGCTAGT
>JAQQST010002014.1:0-11088 GCA_028646485.1 Cryptoprocta ferox
TGTGCTGACAGTGCAGAGCCTGCTTGGAATTCTCTCTCTCTCTCTCTCTCTCTCTCTCTCTCCCTGCTCCTCCCCTTCTCATGCTTGCACTCGCTCTATCTCTCTCTCAAAATAAAATAAAATAAAATAGTAAAATAAAATATTTATAAGGAAACTATATTAAATGAACCAACCCACACTAACCACTATATTTGGTTGTCTGAATCTGCATGCATTCCTTTCCTGATTTTTTTTCAAAAAGAAAGTTATCCACATTTGGTTTTTCAGCCCAGTGCGATCAAGCCCCTGCTAGATAATACCACCTGCTGGTCTGGCAGAACTATCCTTCTACTATTTTATGGATCTTGTCAACCTCCACTGAACTAAAATTCTCTGAAATTTTATATTTTTTGGTGAGTCCTCCACAGAATTCTTCTTTTTTAGTTTAGTTTTTTTTTTCTTTTCTTTTTGGAAATATTCACTGCTTTTTTTCTTTTGGTCTAAAACTGCATACACAATAGCTTTGCTGAACTTTCAAGACTCTGCTCCTTTTCTTATTACCCTGAATAATTTCTCATACTCTCTCCTATTATTCAATACATATGCATAATTGAAAGATTTATTGTCTTTTGTGGATTTAATGATCACATGGTGGATGTGTACTACTATATTGACTCCTAGAAGGCATCATAAACACTTTTGTAAAAGAAAAATCTATATTTTCTGCTAAGTTTAGGCAACTAACTCTTAAAGTTTTCTCCATCTTGTCCAGCCTCTTAAAAATATTTTCATATTTAGTCAATGACTACATATGAAGTACACTTCCCCCAGGGAAGGATCCTAGAAAGAAAACCTAAAACACTCTATTCCCACTACACCAAATGATTGGTCATCATAAATTTGCTCATCTAATGTCAATTGTGGCTAAAAAAGTGAACTATAGTCTTCAGATTCCAAAATGTTTATCTTTAATATTGTCTGGCAATAATCTTCTCTTGGAAATTACATATCAAAAAACACCAACAAGTTTACCCTTGACACTCCTTCATTCTCGTCTGCCTCTGCACATACAGCAATATAGTAAATGCTTTTTAATTACGTGTAAGTTTCTCGAGGAAAAGATCATGAATGATCAAGCTTTGCAATGGTATTACCCCAAATATCACCAGGTCCATAGTGGGATGTAAAACCCTTTTTGTTGCCACAGTTCCATGCCCTGGAATGTGGAGGGGGATTAACTCTGGGAGAAATCCTGCTTTCAAGGTTTGTTTTTATTTATTTATTTTTTAATGTTCATTTATTGTTGAGAGATAGGGAGAGAGAGAGAGAGAAGGAATGCCTGTGTGCACGAATGGGGAAGGGCAGGGAGAGAGGGAGACAGAGCATCTGAAGCAGGCTCTGGCTGACACCAGAGAACCCAATGCAGAACTCGAACTCACAAACCATGAGATCATGACCTGAGCCAAAATTGGACATCTAACCAACTGACCCATCCAGGCGCCCCAAGGCTTGCTTTTAAACAGTGTAAAGTGGGACCAGAGAAGTTTTTAATCTGGGCTGAATTTCCTCCCTGGAGTGGGACAATACCCTTCTGAATACTCCACCCTATATCCTATGTAGTGTAAGGACTTTCCGCTGTGGATAGAACATCAACTATTCCCAGCCCTGTGAGAGCTGCAGATATTGTTTTGTAAGATTTGTCATCTTTTCTTGATCAGGTATTTTCCTCATATGACTTAACTGATCTGCATCAGCTATAGACTCTAAATGTAGGGACTTAAACAGATCTCTCTCTCTCTGTCTCTCTTTCTGTCTCTCTCTTTGTGCAGCTCTACCCTCAACCAGTACTCAGTCCTGGGAACTCCAATCCCCTTGAACTCCCTGAACTTACAACTCTACTCAGGATTTCCTGTCCCAGTGCTGAGGCTTAGAAATCATCAGGCAGTAGGCTAGGTCTACATTGGGTTCCCCTCATTTGTTTCTTCTCTCTCAGGGTTCACTGTCCTGTGCTGCCTGTTGGCTAATGTCTGAAAGCTGTTGTTCTATAGCTTTTTTGTTATTGTTATTAATGGGTATAAAATAAGAGAGGAAATACGGCCTCCACTCTTCCCTTTTGCCAAAAAGAAGTCTGTTAAAATGCTTGTAAACTAAAATTGCAATTCCTTTAATGGATATAGAAGATTTATTTTTACAAAAAACGTTTTGAAATTTTATCAGTTTTCGTCTTGAGTGAGCTTTGGTATTGTGTGTCTTTCAATACACTTGTCCATTTCATCAAAACTGTTGTTAGTTGGCACAAAATGTGCTTCTAATATTATCTTTTCATTAAAATGTCTGTTGATCTCTGTCTCTTTTGATATAGTTATTTCAGTATCTTCTCTCTCTCCCTCTCCCTGGGTATGTGTATGAGGTTCTACCCAGGGGAGGAAGGAACAGGGAATGAGTGGCCTTTTTGGGGTAAAAGCGGCAAATGTCAGGCTTTTCAAGAAGAGGAGGTCAGGAATCTACAAGTTCTTGACCACAAAAGTCCATCATGACCCTGTCTCATCTAGTGTCCCCCCCAGGTGTGAGACCCTCCCATGCAGAGGGAATGAGGACCCCCGGTACAGAGTCAGCCCCCACCTCCCTTGTCCCAGGCATCAGGAGCTTCCAAATCAAACCTGCCCAGGAAGGTACTGCCCAGAGCCTTTGGACAAGAGTTCTGAGATTCCTTTGAGAGCTGCCCATTCCTAGGGATTCCTGGGCCCTGTCCTAGGTCGGAGGGGCCTGGAAATCATCTCCCCAGATTTTACTGATTTTTCTTGGGTGTGGAACATCCCCCACTGCACACCAAGTCCCCGGGGTCAGTTCCCCTAAGGAGAACCCATTCTGGAAACAAATGAGACCTAAGCCTTCAAAATTCTCAAAGTGCCATCCACCTTATGTCTGCACTGTCACTATCAGGCATGTGGCAGGGTAGGGACACTGGTTTGGGCCCAGAGCCCAGCACAGTGCTTGGCTAAAGCCGAGACCTGGGCTCGGGGAAGGCGCCATGCATGGTCCCCCATGTGTCTAAAAGATGCAGAAGTTAGAACTGCTGAGGCTAGAACAGGAGGAAAACAGCATTTTTCAAATACGTAATAGCACGGTGTGGCTGGGGCTGCATGCGACTTCTCCAGTCTTCCCGCGGTAGCTTCCAGAATTGTTTTAAATTTTTTTTAATGTTTTATTTATTTTTGATACAGAGAGAGACAGAGCATGAGAGGGGGAGGGGCAGAGAGAAAGGGAGACACAGAATCCGAAGCAGGCTCCAGAATTGTTAAAGAGCCATAGTAGAGCTGCTGAGGGCCTCCCTGCCTGTCCTGCTCAAAGCCACGCCCTTGATGCCCTGTCGGGGACGGGTGGCTCTGTAATGCCAGCGCGGGCTCCAGAGGCATCCCTGGTCTCCATCCTCTGGAATAGCCACCCTCTGGCCTCCAGCTCACCCTCTGCCTCCAGGTGAGGTTGGGGGAAGGTTGGACCCATCGCACCCAAACGTTGGCTTGAACCCTTCACCCATCCCAACCCCCCAGACCGGTCCCCTGTCTTCCCGCAAATCTCTCTCGGCTCACCCAAGACAGTTGCTTCTCCTCATTACCAAAACTTAACACATGAATCCTTTAAATGCTCATCTGATGGTAATGATTGTCATTTTAATTTTACGTCTTTAACTATGAATGAGGTTGAGAAGATCCTCACATTTTTTGCTTACTTCTCCTCCAGTGAAGTTTTAGATGTTTTTTCTAGGGGGAAGGCGCTGTCTCATTTTTCTTCCAAACTAGAAGTCTACATATTTTGGATATTCATCCTTGACTAGTTTTATATCTTACAGTATTTTTTTTCTCAGTTTTTCACTTCCATTAGGGTGTCTTTTAAGAACAAAAATTCTTAAAACTTTTGCAGTTAAATAGATCAGTAGTTACCTTGTTTAAATTGTGCTTTTGGTCTTGAATACTGAAAACAAACTGAGGGCGGAAGGGGGAGAGGGAAAGGGGAAGGGGGGTGATGGTCATGGTGAAGGACACTTGTGGGGAAGAGCACTGGGTGTTATATGGAACCCAACCTGACAATAAACTATAAAGTTAAAAAAAATTGTGCTTTTGGTTTCTTCACTAGGAAATCTTTTTCTAACATAGAATGAAAAACATATCTTCCTGTATTCACTTCTTTAAAATGATGAATTTGCCTTTTCATATTGACTGTACCTGGGATTAATTTTTGTGATAGTATCACAGAATATTCAATGGGAAATTTATCTTTTTTTAATCCATTGGCAATGCCTGCCTGTTCAGTCAAAAATCTAGTATCCATACAACAACTGAGTCTTAGACTTTCTCTTTGGTTTTGTAAGGTTTTTGTTCTTCCCTGTACTGATCCTTACGTCTTAATTATTAGGGTCATGAGACTATAACATCTGCCACTGATATCTCAGAATGCCTATTTCATATTTTGTCCCAAAAAAGGATACTTTCTAAATATTGCTAATATCCATATGAAGTACAAAATTTATATTTATTCAAAATTTATATGTATAAATATCTAGTACATTTTTGTATGTAACAAATTTGTATCTTCTCATCATGACATATTTCCAGAATTTGAAATACAACCAAAAATAACATACTTACAAATCTGATTGCAATGTCTTTTCTGAATAACCTTCAAGAAAGTAGATTAAACTCATTACTTTTTCACCTACCTTCATATTGAGTGTGTTTTTTTCTCCCACTATTGTCTGTTTCCTGTATTTTTCAAGAAAAGAAAGGAGCTTTATTCTTCTGTTTAACTAGTCCACAATTCAAGAACTATGACTATGAGTATTTTACACAAAAATAATCTATTATCCAAATTTTATTTTTGAAATCCTCAGCATTCTCTTTAAGATCTTAATCTCCACTATAATACTCTTTTCGTTAAAGAATATGTAATCAAGGGTGCCTGGGTGACTCAGTCAGTTAAGCATCTGATTCTTGATCTCAGCTCAGGTCATAATCTCACAGTTTGTGAGTTCAAACCCACATCCGGCTCTGTACTGACTGTGCAGAGCCTACTTGGAGTTCTCTCTCCTCCCTCTTCTCAGCCCTGCTCACTCATGCTCTCTCTCTAAATAAATAAATAAATAAATAAACTTTTAAAAAAAGACTATGTAACCAATGTTACTGGATCAAATTGTGTCTAGTGATACTCTGGCTCTCAGATGTAAGAAATTCGCTGGTATAAGGCAGCCTCATTCGGTGTTTCTCAAAGTTGAGCATTCATCTGAATTACTTGGAATAACTGACAAACCATGAATTTCAGCCCCCGAAATGCAACATTTTTGATCCCCTAGGTCCTGGGTTTGAGCCAAGAATTGGCATTTCAACCACAGCTCAGGTAAACTATTTTTCTTAAGTAACCCTCAGGCCCAAATGGACCCTGGTACAGGACTTGAACTCATGACCCTGAGATCAAGGCCTGAGCTGAGATCAAGGGTCAAACACTTAACTAACTGAGCCACCTGAAGCTCAGGTGATTATGATGGTGGGGAAACTGAATGGAACTTTGAAAAGCATGAGTCAAGTCCCTTCTTTATTCTCTATTATCCTCAACTATGTCATCTTCAGTGGTTGATAGCATTTTTTTCTATTGGCTATTCTCAATTATTAATCACAAATATGTAGAATCACATGTATTTCAAAACTATGTCCCTTTCAGAAGTGGAATTTGGTAAACAGAATATACAGTATGTAAACTGTAGCAAAGATTATTGGGTAGCATACTATAATCAAACCCTACTGCCAATAAGGCAATCATATCACTCATTCATGAATTGCTTCACTCATCAAATATTTGTTAAGTGCATGTTATCTTCTAGACACTGTGTTATCTGCTGGGATAATGAACACTTTATCTCTTGCAATTTCCACTACTGTAAATGATACAGTCAAATATTTGGAGTTCATATAAAGAAAGGCCTATCTTGGTCCTGAGGGTCAGTGGAGATTGCCTCATAAAACAGATTTTTGCTTTCTTTTGAGGGTGAACTGAAGTGTAGGACATACTAGATTAAGAGACGGCAGAAGAAGGTTTCAGATTGAAATGGGAATTGTTGATAATCAAGCCTGTCTATGATGGGCAAACTCTGTGTTCCTACAGTACACCATTTAGCTGGGATCACACACCAGTACATTTTTATAACTCCATCAAACTTCCAACCCAGGTGAACAACCACAGCATGTATTCTAGGTAAGTGGGGCACAGAGGTGATTTAATTTAAAGAAGAAGGAACAAGAGAAGATGGAATGAAAAGTCAAGGAACATATACCAACTGGCCCAGAGGTTTCTTTATTGACAAACAGTGGGAAACTGGACAGGATACTGTAACAATTACCCTCTTTCACACATAAAAGAAGAAATATATCCTCAGATTCCATCACCGAGCCATTCTTCCTCATCCAAGAATCTTTACAGACTCCTAGAGCTTACTACCAAGAGTGGCCCACATCCAGCTCCCAGTACTGTTTTCCAGAGGTGAAGTTATCACCAGTAATGTGTCTTGATGTTCTCCGCACAGCACAATAGTTAGATCATTCAGAATTCAAAGATGCTTCTTGATGGTCATGTCTACACCTCAAACTTCTCACATTGTCAAATAGTTTGATATCCTGATTGATTATTTCTTTATTGAAGTAAATCTCTACTGTGGAAAGAAAAGAATATTCCAGTCAAAATCAGTTTTAAAATTCCTGGCCAATTTCTGAGTTGATTTAATATCTGAATTGATACAAACTGTGACTTCAAAATTTAAGAGGAACATTCAAAATTTTTGTTCTTGTGAAATATTTCTTCTCTTAGCACAAAATATTAATTTCTGAGTGATTTTGCTTCCAAGAATGCCCAGACTCAAGTGACTCCACTTTAAAGCCAAAAGAAAAATTCTAGGAGGCATTCTTAAAGGAGGTAGAAGAAAATACTAAGCAATTCCTCTGCTTGTCAATGGTATAAATATGTGTCTATTACTAAAATGCCCCCCCAAATTCAAACAAAGATATTATTCTTCTTGCATGTTCTACAAATATATGTAAATGAATGACAACAGAGGACTGTTAGTCTAGCTTGATGGTGAAGTCATAGGTTATTCTGATATATAAAAGTACATCGCATTTTGTAATCAAGTAAACTGTGTCCAATACTGTTGAGTTATGTCTCAATTTTTGATCACCTGTAACACTAACTTTAACACTCCCAAATTTTACTTGTACATTTTCATTTTTATATTGTGAAGATGCTTATAAGTGCATCAACTCTAATGAAGTCAGTATCAGTTTTGTTTAAAATCAGTTGATAAATTGGGGTGCCTAGGTGGCTCAGTCGGTTAAGCGTCCAACTTTGGCTCAGGTCAGGATGTCACAGTTTATGAGTTCGAGCCCCGCATTGGGCTCTGTGCTGATAGCTCAGAACCTAGAGCCTGTTGCAGATTCTGTGTCTCCCTTTCTCTCTGTCCCTCCCCAATTCGCTCTCTCTCTCTCTCTCTCTCTCTCTCAAAAATAAATAAACATTAAAAAAATTTTTAAATCATTGATAGTAAAAAGGATAAAATAGATAAAAGAAGAATAAGATATAGGACCAAAAAATAAGCTATTTTAGATGGCAGTCATGAGCATATATTTATTACACATATAAGGCTTCTGGGCATGTTTTACCCTTGATGTTTGTGGACTATTCATGTTGCTTCGTAAAGAGCTGCTCTTTGAGATAAGGCAAGAATATTTTATTATTTTTTAATTAATTAATTAATTAGAGAGTGAGGGAGGGAGAGGGCAGAGGGAGAGAAAATCTTTTTTATGTTTATTTTTAGAGAAAGAAAGAGAGACGAACGAGGAGAGAGAGGGAGACACAGAATCTGAAGCAGGCTCTAGGCTTCAAGCTGTTTGCACAGAGTCGATGCAGGGGTCGAACCCACAAACCACGAGATCATGACCTGAGCCAAAGTCAGACACTTAACTGACTGAGCCACCCACGCTCCCTGAGAGAGAATCTTAAAACAGGCTCCACACTCAGTGCAGAAGGGAACGTATTCATTTTTCAAAAAAAAAAAAAAAAAAAAAAAAGAGGTGTGTGTGGATTTACCATGTAGTTCAGCAATTCATTCTAAAATCCTATTCCAGAAAGCATTTCTACCATATGCAAACTAGGCTTATATAGATAAAAAGAGAATATCTCCTCTACTTTGAAAGTTATTCTAGTAACAAGATTCTTTAGTCAGAGAGGCACAGACTATAAGAATTTCATGGTCTTAAGCGTGTTGATAAAAAAGTGATTCATTTAATATTACTAAATTTTTTGTAGATATGTTTGAAAGCAATTCCCATAACTAAATATATATCAGGAAATTAAAACCTAAGCACTATTGTGGCTGCTTATACAAATAATCAAATGGCAACCTCATTACCATATTAATTACCTTACTAGTTAAATCCATGCTTACTAGTGATATGGGTTCCAGTTGCCAAGTATAGTTGTTTACTTACAGTAAATAAGTAAATTTATTCTTTTTTCTCTGTATATTAGTGGCTATTTCTCTACTGTGTTCTCATGAATATTAGTGTCATAGAAGTAATTATATTATTTTTATTTGAAAACTGTTAAGGTTTCAGTGTTTAGATAATTAGATACCTTAAAGAATTATTATTAAGTGGTTTTCTAGTTAAATAATGGCAATATTTATAATTTCACCCTTCTAATTCCTTTCTATTCCTGTATAGGTTGGTTGGAATATTCAGGACAATGGTGAGTCATACTGATATATGCTTCTTTTGCTTCTGCTTCTGTCTTTCAAGCTAGTAGGATTTGCAATGATTATAATTATTCTACTATACATATTTAAAATGAGTTATAACTTATTCAAAAGATACTTATTTACTTATATTATTGTTCTTCTTACCCCAATATGTGTATATTTGTTTTAAAAAAAATCACTTCTCAGGGCACCTGGGTGGCTCAGTTGGTTAAACTGCCAACTTCAGCTCAGGTCATGATCTCACAGTTCGTGGGTTCGAGGCCCGTGTCGGGCTCTGTACTAAGAGCTCAGAGCCTGTAGCCTGCTTCAGATTCTGTGTCTCCCTTTCTCTCTGACCCTCCCTAACTCAAACTCTATGTCTCTCTCTCTCAAAAATAAATAAACATTTAAAAATAAATAAATAAATAAATAATCACTTCTCTCATGTATCAATGTAATTTTTCCTTAGCTATATTAATATTGGGGATGGGATTATTGAATTACTTAATATTAAGCTCACATCTTATTAAAGAAATAAACCCACTTTCTGAGGTTGTACTGAAACAATGACTAGAGTTTAGACAAATTTTCCAAGCTTTTTTATGTTGGAAATATTACATTTACACAAAGCTTCCATTTATTTATTACCTTCACTTAATGTTTATCATGATCTATATTTGAATTCATTTTTTTTTTTCCAGAATAGTAAGCCCGGAGAGGGGACAGCAGGGTGAGAGAATCAGGACTCTTATTAATTATTACATTAAAGCTGAAGGACTTCCCTAGGCTCTTCCATAGAAAACTGACACAAAATGCAGTTAGGAAGAAGAACCAGGGAGGAAAGTCTCTGTTAGAACCATTGCAGACACATAGACTGGGCTTGATTAGCACTTAGGCTCTTTCATTTTGCATAAATTTGGTTGAAAATTGAATGGGAACTATCAAGGAGTCACCTGTGTGCTGTCACATGCATGGAATCTGAAACACCAGAGGAAGGACACACATCCCCTCATATTGGTGATGTTTGACCTGAGTCTCAAGGAGGCAGCAAGTCAAAGGGAGGAAAGGGGATTGTAGAAATAGTTGGTTCCTACATTTACCACTCTTATCCTTGGGCATGTCTTTCCTTCAAGTACCATAAACTCCTGGTTTCCCTTCACTGCTGTCTCTGTCTTGGAAATCTGCATATTCTCATGGTGCCTATATGCCTTTCCAGCATGAACTCATCATGCCCTGTGTTTCTATCTGATATTCTCACATTAAGTCCATATATTTCTGCAAAATTCGTATCACAAAGTAATGATCTCAGTGACATCTCCATTACAATTTTCCTCTGGAACAACATTCTTGAAGTGTCAAAAACAAAATTCATCCCAAATCCAAAACCTACTCCTTTCTTGAGCAATGATCCCACCCATCATCCAATTGTCCAAATCTTTCCCATTCTATATTCACTGATGATCCCCTTGGCTCACTTGCACCAGCACAGAGCAGGTGCTCCATCTTCTCAATGCACAAATGTAAATGTGAGCTCCAGAAGGCTTGACAAGCTCCAGTGGAATTTTCCTAAATTATCTTGGCCAGTTCAAACATCTTTAGGCTCTACCAGCTGTCACACACAGAATAAGCTATGAAGGACTCAGATGTGGGACTGGGAACCACAGGGCAGCTCTAGTACCTCATCAATGATTTAAAGTGCAAGCTTTCAGGGGAGGGGGCTGGGTGGCTCAATTGGTTGAGCGTCTGACTCTTGATTTTGGTTTAGGTCATGATTCCAAGGTGATGGGATCAAGCCCTCGAGTTGGGCTCCATGATGAGCATGGAGCCTGCTTAAGATTTTCTCTCTCTCTCCCTTTAGCCTTCTCCCATGCTTGTGCAAGCTTGATCTCTCTCTTTCTCTCAAACAAACTAATTAATTAATTGAAGTGAAAGCTTTTGGACTTGGGCAGTGAGTGACTCAAGTAAGGCAGCCACTAGGAAGTGGGGAGGGAAGGAGCAAAGGGCCAAAAGATTTGATCTTTACTCATTACTGGTGGGAAAAACAAACAAACAAACAAACAAAAACAAACACACATGGAGGCCAGGGAATGTGTGGGGGAGGGGACAGGATGCTTTGCAGAAGGTGGACCCTCCTCTATTCCTCTAGGGTTAAATGGTAGGGAACTCTGGTCACTGGGACAGCCCCAGTGTTAGTGGAGAAATCCTGGACATCCTAAGGTCTTCAGGGACAGGGTGGGGCTCCAACTTCTTCAGAGCAGAGACTGTTTCCCTTGTTCATCCACAACTCCAGGATTAAAGGGAATTCTACATCCTCTCTGCGCACTCCCCTTTGT
>JAQQST010002015.1:0-11087 GCA_028646485.1 Cryptoprocta ferox
GGGTGCGAGGGGACATCCGGGGTGTGAGGGAACATCCGGGGTTGTGAGTGACATCCATGGTGTGAGGAGACATCCGGGGTGTGAGGGGACTTTTGGGGCTGCGAGGGGACATCCGGGGTGTGAGGGGACATCCGGGTGTGAGGGGACATCCGTGGTGTGAGGGGACATCCGGGTGTGAGGGGATATCTGGGGTGTGAGAGGACTGTCTGTGGTGTGAGGGAACATCCGGGGTTGTGAGTGACATCCGTGGTGTGAGGAGACATCCGGGGTGTGAGGGGACTTTTTGAGGCTGCGAGGGGACATCCGGGGTATGAGGAGCCATCCTGGGGCGTGTGACAACTGTTCAGGGACTTGGGAGAGGGGCGTCGAGGCACCCTTCCCCCTCCTTACCGAGCAGGCTCCAGGCTGGGCGGGCGGGGCCTAGAAGCCGCCGGGACTACGTGTCCCAGCAGGCAGCGCGCGCACGTCACTTCCGGCGGCGCCCGCGGCGCGCGTGTGGGAGTGTGCGAGCGAGTGTTTACTTCCGGCCGCCGCCGCCGCCGCGGGCTGAGGGCCGAGCGTGTCGGGCGGCGGGCCCCGAGCAGCCATGGACTGGCTCATGGGGTGAGTGGGGCGGCGGGGCGGGAGGCCCGGGGCGGCGGGGCGCGCTGCGGGCGGCGCGGGTCCAGGGCGGCGGGCCCGGGCGGAGCGGGCCGGCCGGGCGAGGGGCGTCTCCTCGGGGACGGGGTGGCGGACGGGAGCCGCTGGCCGCGGGGCTGCGGCCGCGCCGGCCCGGGGCCGGACGGACAGGCGCCCGCCCCCGGTGACCAGCGCAGGTCCGGCGGCCGCGGCTCGCCGCTGCGGGGGAGCGGGCCGGGCGGGGGGTCGGCTGGGGCCGCTCTCGCCGGCCGCCGGGGGAGCCGGCCGTGGAAGAAAGAAGTGTGTCGCCGGCCGGGGGCCCTCCGCGGGGGGCCGGGCAGAGCGGGTCCCCAGTGCGGGCGCGGCCGTCGGCGCGGCGGGGGCCGGAGGGCGGGGAGCGAAGGAGGGCAGTCGGGGCGGCAGCGGCGCGCTGGTCTTCCGTCCCCCCCCCGGGCCCTGCGCTCGGCTGGAAACCAGGGAGGCACAGCGGCGCGTCGGTTCCAGAAGTTACTCTCCCCGAAGAGATCTCGGGTGAAAACTTTTTTGTTTTTGAGCGACGAGGAGGGCGGGCACTTTTCAGCCGGTGGCGCGGCCCTCGTCCGTCCCCGCCCGACGCTCCGAGCGGCGCCCCCTCCCCCCGCCGCCCCGGGGGCTGGGCTGGCAGCGGGCAGGTGGAGGGGCCCGGCCCTCCCCACCCCGGCCGGAGCAGCAGGGGGCCGGGGCGCCGCTGCCCGGCGCGCAGGGTGGCCGCACGCTTGGGAAGGGGCGCCCGGCGGAGGCGAGCCCGGGGGGGATGGACGGACGCGTCCGGAGGCCGCGGAGAAGTACGAGCTGGGCAGGGGAGGGCCTGGAGCCCGGGCGCGGCGCGGGCGGGGGCGCTCAGCTGGCTTCTTGGACGGGCGCGCCCCGTCCTGGGCCCGCCGCTCGGCGGCTGTGTGGCCTCACGCCCTCGGTTCGCCTCCCCAGACCTGCTTTTCTGAAGCCGTCCGTGCCACGAAGACGTCAGTGCTTGCGGGGCGCGTCCGGGAAGGTAAACCGAGGCAGCGGAGACGAGCCCTTCGCGGTGCTTGGCATCGGGGAACGGGGGCTGCCTGGGACGGAGATGTGCTTCCCGGAGGCCTTCCACCCACGGGCCTGCGGGTGGAGGGCCGGCAGCGGTGCTTGCGTCACCCGGAATCACAGACGCGTTTCCGAGCGGGAGGCGGTCGGCCGCGTGGACTCCCGGCGCCGTGTGTGGGCAGGCGTGAGCGCGGGGTTGTCGCGGAAGGGCCGGGGTCACTGCGCCCCCTGTCCGCAGGAGCAGGTGCTCTGGGCTCCGGGCCCAGCGGCAGCCAGCGCTGCACCCTGAGCCCTGTGCCTCGCCCGCTCCAGCCGTCCTTGCCAGGGTCCAGAAATTAACCCGTTAGGCGACCTGGCACGGGTTCTGGAGGCCCTGGTCAAGACGGGCAGCCAGGCGGGTCGTCGGGGTCAGGTCAGCGGAGCACCCACCTCCTGGGCCCCTTGCACGGGTTCTGGAGGCCCTGGTCAAGACGGGCAGCCAGGCGGGTCGTCGGGGTCAGGTCAGCGGAGCACCCACCTCCTGGGCCCCTTGCTGAGGACGCTGGTCCAGGCGCTGGAGGAAGACGGCTCTGAACGGGACAGGGCTTGGAGGAGCGTCCCCTGCGGTCCCGGCAGAGGGGTTCGAACCGCGTCCGGTGGTCTGTGCGCGTGTGGTTTTAACCGGAGTGGATCGTGCGTCGGGGATGGTGCGTTACAAGTTCCTGAACGGTTCCCTAACTGAATCTCCCGCCCTTTGAAACAAAAGTGACTGCTTCCAGTTGTCAGGCCGCAGCCTTCCTCCAGCGCTTGTTTTCCAGGCGTCAGTATCCTAGGACGGGAGAGCTGGGCGGCCCGCTGCCCTCTGTCCCTCCCATGTCTGCTGAGCACCTGCTGTGGGAAAGGAGGATGCCGCCGCCTCGGCTTTCCAGCTGCACAGCGAGCAGCAGAGAGCCCAGCTGCCTGTCCCTCTGGCCTCTCCTAGAGGTGAGCCAGCCAGTGGCAGGCGAAGGAGCTTGTCCCTGCCAGGCACCTTCCGCACGCTCAGGGCCGCGGCTTTAGTTGCCCGCTAATCCTTTCTCCGGCTTTCAACCTGGAAGAATTGAGGGAATGTGTTAGTTTTCTTACTATTTCCTGATATTTTTATTAATTCACACTATTATCAACCAGCTAGTCTGGAACACAGTTCTCTTCTTATGCTTTAAACAGCTTTTCCTCTTTTTTAAGAAAGTGTCTTTGCGATGGTTCATCTCAGGTGACACAGTACGGACTCGGCTGTAGTGGCAGACACCGCTCCCGCCCTCTCCGCTGGCAGCTGTCACAGGCAGAGCAGCGAACGGACGGACTTGTCTGTGACAGAAAGCACTTTGCTGAGTAACACGGGCGGCCTTATCTGAGGAAAGGGAGGTCTTGCCGGAAACCTGCCAGGGGAGGCCAGGAATAACGCCAGCATGTTGCGACTTGCCGTGGGAGTTCGCTGGGACTTATTTGGAGAACAGTTTTGTGATGTGTAGCTTGCACCCGTGTGTTTTACTGCACGTTTCCTCCGCTTGGCCTGGGGCTGGCTTGTGAACTGGGTGTACAGGACTTTTCCTTTCTTTTTATGAAGAGTAATTTCTGACTTGAGAAGGGTCACCGCTTCTCGTGGGGCCACCTCTTTAGTGCTTCGCTGTTGTCATTCTGGACAGCCGATGACAGGGGGGCACCCTTGCCACTGGGCAGGAAGTAGGCCCCAGAAGAGACGCTGCGTCAACTATATCGGATTCCACATGGTCCCAGACAGCAAGAGCCCTACGCAGAGTGGGGGTGGCTTGGGGGAAAACTTCTGTCTTATTCTTAACTGGCAGTGACAGGCATTTGTGAGCAGACGATGGAAGTGCAGCTTAGTTTTTACCCAACAGAAAGCACAGCCCAGAAGCTTCTGAGCATCTGGGAATGTAGAAGAGGAAATGCACTTCCTCCCACTTCTGAGTGGGGGGAGCACCTCAGTCCTCCCACTGGTCCTGGGCGGGGCCGGCAGGGTGAAGTTTGCAGAGACATGCCCGCCCTCCACCCTGCAGACTGGGCCCGGGGCCAGGGCAGGGACAGGCGCACACCAGCCCCCTTCCTGGGGCCGCAGCTGCCCTGCTGTTCTTCCGGCAGATGAGGTGGGTGACGTTTGCAGTTCAGAGCTCTCTGGCTCTGGCAGCAGTGCCACCTCCGGGGTTGGCAGTTTAACGCAGACCGCGATGGAAGTTGGCGCTCCTGGTCAGCTGGCTGGTATTCCTAGATGGCCGCGGGGCTCTCTGGCCTGTCTGGCGTGGCCGTCAGGAGTCTTGGGCTCCGTTGAAGGAGATATGGCCCTGTGTACGCGTACCTGTGCAGGGTTCGATTGCGGTGTTGATGACGTTTTCTTTGCACGTGGGCTCATGGGACGACCTGCCTGGGGCTGACCACCAGATCCGACCCTGAGGACACGCCGACTGCGCCTGCCTGAGTCGCCAGGCTTTTGTTTTTTAACAGCCTCGTCGAGGTGTAATTTGCACAGCATAGAGTTTACTTGATTCAAGCGCGCAGCTGGGTGACTCTCAGCGAAAGGCCAGAGCTGTGAGCCGTCAGCACGGTTCAGTGTGCCAGCGTTGCCCGCCCCGAAGGAGCCTCGTGTCCGTCGGCAGTCACGCCCCTCTCCCACCCCTGGGTAGTCACTGGTTTACTTTCTCTAGATCCGCCTGTTCCGGGCATCTCCTGTAAGTGGATCACAGCACGTGGTCTTTTGTGGCTCTTCACTTAGCATAACGTTTAAAAGTTTGTTCGTGTCGCGTGTGGATCAACCATCAGCCCTTTTAATCGCCAGGTGATATTTCAGCGTGCGGACAGACGCACACTTCGCTTCTCTGTCGGTGGTCCGGGTGGTTCCCACTGTTTGCCGCTCGTGAGCGACGCTGAGGTGACCCAGCCTTTTCTGGCAGTGAGCCGGACCACTTCCTCAGCTGAGGTTACCCTCGGGTCCTGACGGCATCCACTGTCTGCCGTGGGCCAGGCCCTGTGCTTCCGAGATCCAGGAGACAGTCTTTGCCTTCTTAGGCTGGGACAGGAGTGCCACGGACACGGGTGACAGAGCGTGGAGGGGTGAGTGAGACAGAGCTGGGGTGGGGAGGCCAGGCTGCGAGGGTGGCTCGGAGCAGGGGAGCGCATATGGGAAGATGCGAAGGAATTTTCCGAGTAGAAAGGAAGGATCATGGCCCGGGCATGTGCAAAGGCACAGAGGCATCGATGGAAAACCTGTCCTCCAGCTGGCGACCCCCTCGGAAGCTGTGATCGTGGAGCGTCCAGGACTGGCAGCTGTGCAGACGGCTCCCCCTGGGCGGCCGGTCGGGCCCGGGCTTGTCGAGCTCCTTGGCTGCGGCCGACAGTGCGTTCACATTCCGTGTAGCGTGAACCCCTTGGTGGGATGAGCCCGTGCACCTGGGTGCTCTCGGCAGCACCTCATTTCTCGTTTGTCCTCCCGCTTGGAGTGTCCCCTGGGAGCTTTGCAGGGAGCGTCCCAGCAGCTGTGTCCCTGGTGGGAGACGGGACGTGCGCTCACCCGGGGCGCCGCAGAGAGGCTCTGGCGGGCATGGGGGCTGCGGCCTGGGAGGGCCCCGGGCCACCTTGGTGCGGCTGCTCTTCCCGCTAGGTGCCACCGCTTGGGGCCTGCTCACCAAGGCTTCTTCCTCAGAGTCCCGGAAAAGCCAGACGGCACTGGAGGGGGGTGGGGGGCTGGGAGCTGGCTGCCAGACGTTGTCAGGAGCTGGTGGTGGCCTGGGAGGGGTTCCCGTGGTACAACGGGGCCGTTGTTCGCTCTGAGGCCTGCTGTGGGAGGGAGCCGTGTGGTTCGGGAAGGTGGGTGCCAGAGGCCTCGGCGGGGACGCCTGTGCCGGTGTCCTGTTGTCCCAGTGTCTCCTGCTTCGTCCTGGAAAGTGACACACAGCCGGAGTCCATGCTCTCGGCTTTGTCGTGAACGTGCCCGTGTGGCCTGTGAGGTGCTGGGTGAGGCGCTCTCTGGACTTTCTGGGCACGGGGATGCTGGGAGCTAGCCAGGGAGCCCGTCTCGGTCCCCACCCGTCACTTGTGTGTGCCTCTCGTCCCGTGGTGGTGTCAGCCTGTCCGGAAAGGGAGGTGGCGCGTGCTGTTCCGTCTGACTTGGCGGGAACGCCTCCCTTCTTTGTCTCCCGTGTTTGTTGTCCTTCCGCGCAGGACTGCTCCTGGCCGGGCACACCCGCCGGGGTTGGGAGCTGCCCTGGGGGGCAGCGCGTGGAGACGTGGACGTAGGAAGGGTTGAAGCCAAGGAGAGACCTGTGGGGGCTTGAGGAGGAAGGAGGGAGGTGCTGGGTGGGGTGTCCAGGCTGCGCGAGAGCTGTGGCTCTGTTCTCCGTAGAGCCATGCGGCTTTGGGCGGTGGCCACATTCACGTTGTCACCTTCTGGTTCCTCTCTCTTTGAAGACGGCTTCCTTTGCTAGCTCGTGAGAGCTGATGAAGCGCGGTTGCTGGGGTGGGACATTCATTCTCTTGCTTCCTGTCGCTGTTCCTGGGCATGCCCCGGGGCGGCGTGGGGCCTAGGTGCAGCCCGGCCCACCTTTCTGTTTGTTTGGATGTTGCTACGTTGGGTAATGGTGGCGATTTTTGGTGTTAGGGGAGCATTTCCCGCAGGGGCACGCACCTTCTCCCCGAGGCAGGCTGACCCTTGGAAAGAGGGAGGTGTGCCCTCTTTGCCCTCCAGCCTTTGCACCAGCCTGGCCCTGGGCTAGCAGACTGATCTCTCCAGAACGGCGCCTCTGGAGTCCCATGGTCTCGGGGCTTGGCCTGCACTGCCCGCACCCACCGAGGTGGTCAGCTCCCCCTTCCCTGGCTGTGTCCTCCAAGGCCAGCAGGGAGACCCCCCCCGCCCCCCGCTAACGGCCGATCTGACTCCCAGAAGTAGTGTGGGTGGCTTAGCCAGGTCGTGGGTGTGTGTCCCACATGCAGTCCTGGGGTCCACTGGACTTGGCCGCACTGTGCCGGGTAAATGTGCCTCTCTTGGGCTTGGGGTGGTGTCGGTTGCTGTGAAATCTACCCCAGAACTTAGTGGCTCCAAACAAGGACCAACACTTCTCTGGACTCTGTGTTGATGGGTGGGACCTCAGTTTCCCGGTATGGCCTCTCTGCATGTGGACTCCGGAGCAGTGTTCTCAGACGTTGTGGTCTCAAGCGCCCATTACATTCTTAAAAATTACTGGGTTAAGGGACACCTGGGTGGCTCAGTCAGTTAAGTGTCCGACTTCGGCTCAGGTCACGATCTCACAGTTTGTGGGTTCGACCCCCGCGTCGGGCTCTGTGCTGACAGCTCGGAGCCTGGAGCTGCTTCAGATTCTGTGTCTCCTCTCTCTGCCCCTCCCCTTCTTACACTGTGTCTCTCTGTCTCTCAAAAGATGAATAAATGTTAAAAAAATTTTTTTAATGTATATTTTGCAGAATAAAAAGCATGAGAAGAATGATCCGACTTTTTGCAAATCTTATGAGCTGGATCCTTATATCTACTTCTGGGTTTGTTCTGTTATAGTCTTACAAGTCACGTAGCTTCTGGAAAGTTCCTCTGTACAAGGGTGAGAGAATGGGACTGAGAGGCAGGTATTGTATCCAGGTTGTCCTGAGAAGAGCTTTAACCTGGGCCCCCAGGTCACACTTCAGGCATCATGACATGCTCTCTACGTGGCCTTGCTGCAGCAGGAGAGCCATGGCGGAAGCTGTCGGAAGATGAGTGTCACCTCTGCTTTGTCAGTCAGACAAGTCACGGGGCCACCCGGATGCGGTGGGAGGGGACAGACCCTGCCTCCCGAAGGAGGGGCGTTACGTGAGGGGAAGTGGGGGGTTGCTGGCATCCCCGTCCGCAGAGCAGGGGGCGCGGGAACGCTGGGCCAGTCATTGCTGGGAGTGCGGGTGTCCGCCCCGGCGCAGCCCTTCCTTCAGGCCGCGGGTCAGGTGCGCGCAGACGCGGTGCGCGGGGCCGCTGTCCCGCACAGGTGCTGAGACCGCGGGGCCCCGGGGCCAGGTGCTTCAGGTTTGAGTCCTGACGCCACGGCTTCTTTAGGGCCCCGGAGCCTCTGTTTCCTCACCTGTGACACGGTGAGTCGTCACCTTCCTGGCAGTGCCCGGGGGGTTTTGTGAGGTGTCCACGTGTGGTGTGGTTGCACCTCAGGCGGTTGTTGTAGGGAACCCCCCTCCCCCAGCTGAGACGGGGCTGAGCACTGGCCCCGTCTGGGACCTCCATTCCCTCCCTGCCTGCAGTTTCTTCTTGGAGACCCCGTCTCCATGCAGGTCCCCGTCCTGCCCATGCACCCCTGCCCCGTGCCAGCTGCAGTGGCTGGCGTGTGTGCTCAGCACCCCAGCGGGGCCTCGTCTGTGCAAGGTGCACACGCCTCACCATCCTGGCTGCTTCCCTCCCAGCTTGTCTGCGCCAAGAACCTCACCGTGCTGCAGCCCCTAGAGCTCGCCTGTCACCCTGCATGTCACCTTGTCACTATCACCTCTGTCCTGCTCTTGGAGAGCTGCTGTTGTGTGCAGTTAGGCCTTGTGTCCTGGTCCCTAGGGAGAGCCTGGTCTACTGAGCACACCGTCCCTCGGGCACGGTTGCTCTCAGGACTGCAGGGTTGGCACCTGGAGCGTGACCCTGGGGTCCTAAGGTGAGTCTGGCTCTCAGGGTGACTGTGGGCAGAGGGCGAGGGCGAGGGGGCTCGGCACTCTTTGGAGACTGCCTGACCTCATCCGCAAGCAGACAGTGCCTTCCATCTGTGACCTGCCCACTCCCAGTGCCGTGGGGCCCGAGCTGGTGGGATGTTATTGTGCCACGCTTGCCTTCCCTGCCAATGCCAGCCTTCAGAGCGCCTCTGCTGACACAGCCCCACCATCGTTGGAAGGGCGCTGGCACACCCCATTTGCTCTCCTGCCTGCACTTTTGTGCCTGGGGGTTGTCAGGTTGCCAGGTCATCCCTCGCGTTCGTGCCCCATGCCTGTCCTGGCACTGTCACTCGATGGCCCACACAGGATGCCGCAGCACCAAGTGGCAATGGCACAGCCGCCTTTGTGATCAATGGCGTGGGCACTGTGGCCGCTTACTCCCTGTGCTCTGCCACTGTCTCAGTCGTGAGCATGTTCCTGCTGCCAAAGGGGGAGGAGCTGAGAGGGCGCTGGCCTCACCGAGACAGGCTCTTCGTCACCCTGTTGTTGGACAGGAGCTCGCCCGCCCCCTCCTTATTCGTGCTTCCCCTTTCCCAGCCTCCCCACAGCCATTCTGCCCGGTATTTCTCCCATAGCAGACTCCCCATTTCCTCCTCCCTCTGCCCTCCACAGGAGGACTCGCTCTCTTACGTCTCCTGGGCTGGAGGGGGGGCGGCCAGTTCCAGCTCCTCCCCACCTCTTCCTGTGCCACCCCAGCGCTGAGACCCTGCCTCTTCCCCTCACTCAGCTCCTTTTGTTTTCCACCCTGTGTCCTCCCCTGCTTCCCCCTGCCTCCCCCCACCCCCTCACCGCTTCCCTTCTTTCCCTCCATGTCTGGGCCTGGTGGGGGGCAGTCTCAGGGCAAGGCAGTAAGGTTCAGGAGCAGAGGCCGTTGGCCGTGCCCCTGCCTATCCACGGGCAGCCCCTAAAAGGAGACACCTGCTTTAGCATGAGTGCCGTGCCTGCGTGGCGGTGTCTGATCCTGAGTGAGCAGCGCCCGGTGCCCGTGCTCCATCAGCTGGGCCTCCAGTTTGGGGGGTGGGCAGTGTCCTGAGCCTGCTTCGGGATGCACGAGGGCTACATATGACCTGAGGTCAGGCTTACCTCTAAACCCGGGTGGCCATGTCTCTACTTGTGGAACAAAGGAGCAGGCCCAGCCCTGCGAGGCCAGCAGCACGGAAGGAGCCACCATGTTCCTGGCAGTTTGTGAAAAGGTGGTGGCTTTTGCGGTGCTCGTTCCTGAGGGCTGCCGCCTTCTCCCCGTCTGCCCCTCCCTGGGCAGGCCTTTGAGGGGGCCATGGGGACACTGGCCTCAGCTCGATGCTTTAGTTGCTATCAGGCAGGTGATTTGGTGGGAGCCAGGGCCACCCCGGCTACACTCCATGGGGCGGAGGCTGTGCTCCCTCGAAGAACACACGTGCCTCGTCAGCTCAGGACACGGAGCCAACGGCAAGTCCCATTCCTGGAGGGCCCCAGATCCCATGCCCAGGGCCTGCCGGCTTGGTCCAGCCTCCCTGGTAGGCTCTGGCTTCTGCACATGACGGTGGCCCCTTTGGCCTATCCCGTGGGTTCCTTGGGGACTGCGTGGTCATGGGGGATACAGCATAACCACTCCAGCAGGGAGAGGAAAGCAAGCATCGTCACCAGTCCCAGCTACTCGTTAAGTAGGTGCTTCCAAAACAAATATGCCTCCAGGCTGTGGCTGCTTTTATTTTAAGGGTGTCCTCTACTTGCTCTTCGTCTCCTCTTACGTCAGCCTGAGGTGCCAGCACAGCTGGGGGAGAAGGGGCTGACTGGGACCCGCTTCCTGTGGTGTAGATGAGCTGCCCGGGGCACGTGTCCTTGAGGGCACGCAGCCTGGTGTCTCTCTGGAGGCAGAGCTACGTTCTTGAATGTGAGCTGCACCTGCCTGGCAGAGCGTTGGCCTAATGTGTCCCCACTTCTAGGCTGCTCTGGCCCAGGGGTGCCTTTGGGGAGGGGCTGCTCTCCGAGCATCTCATTTAGGAAGAGCGCCTGGGAGGCTTGGGGGTGCTTCCAGCCCACTCCCAGCCTGTTCCATTCAGCAGGATGTGAATGCCCTGGCCTCAACCCCAAGCCACCAGCCAGCCTCAACGGAGGCCTCAGAATGAAAGGGAGGGAGAACTGCAGAGAACACACAGGTGGTCACCAGAGGGGAGGGCCGGGGTGGGGATCCAGGAGCACGCTGTGATGAGCATGGGGCCACAGCTGGAAGTTTGGAATCACTGGGTTGTGCACCCGAAACTCACACTGTGTGTTAACTGGGATTTAAATAAAAACTTAAAAGATGGGAAAGGGGGAAATGCCAGGCAGCAGGCTTCTGAGCTCATAGCCTTCCTCCCTGACCTTCAGAGTGCACAGCCTTCCCCCCTGACCTTCAGAGTGCGCAGCCTTCCCATCTGACCTTCAGAGCATGCAGCCTTCCCCCTGACCTTCAGAGTGTGCACCCTTCCTCTCTGACCTTCAGAGCGCACAGCCTTCCCCCTTGACTTTCAGAGCACGCAGCCTTACCCCCTGGCCTTCAGAGTGCGCAGCCTTCCCCTCTGACCTTCAGAGCGCCCAGCCTTCCCCCCTGACCTTCAGAGTGCGCAGCCTTCCCCTCTGACCTTCAGAGCGCCCAGCCTTCCCCTCTGACCTTCAGAGCGCCCAGCCTTCCCCTCTGACCTTCAGAGCGCCCAGCCTTCCCCCCTGACCTTCAGAGTGCA
>JAQQST010002016.1:0-11085 GCA_028646485.1 Cryptoprocta ferox
CTTGTGCCTCAAGTGAGACCCATCCCACAGTGAACTCGGCTACACCCTTAACACAGGGGCCCCTCGTCTTCCCTCCTGGACCCCACTAGAAACACCTTGCCTACATGACTGCGGGTGTCTCCGGAAGGTTCCACATCAGGTTTTCCCTCACTTTAAATCGATCCCCCACAATGCTTCCAAGGTGACCATTCTTATTAAATTCAGATCACATAAGGACTCCATGAATATATTCTCTGTGAAATAATAAGATTACATATAAATAAAGCCCTCGGGCATCCCCCCCATTCTCAATTCCGTTCCAAGTGAAACTACTGTTACCAGCTAAGGTGTGTCACCTGACCTTTCTCTTCGCGGTTCCACGAATATTATACATATGAACAGCCACAGAATTTTCCTTAAACACAAATGGGGGCACATCACCGTCGTGTTTCGTGACCTGCCCTGGAGCTCTGGCCACGCCAGCGTGCTCTTCTGTCTGGTGCTCTTTGCCAGGGCAGGGACTTGCCACGGCTTCCAAAGCCATGCCTTTATGGAAAGACCTCTACATTGTTTCAGATTTAGGCCAATTTTTTAAAAAAAAATTTTTTTAACATTTATTTATTTCTGAGAGACAAAGTCAGAGTGCAAGCAGGGGAGAGGCAGAGAGAGAAGGAGATACAGAATCTGAAGCAGGCTCCAGGCTCTGAGCTGTGAGCACAGAGCCCGACGCAGGGCTCGAACCCATGAACACAAGATTATGACCTGAGCCAAAGTCAGACACTTAACCAACTGAGCCACGCGGGCGCCCCTAGGCCAATTTTTCTAAAATACCAAGACCATATCATTCTTCTGCTTAAAATCCTTTATCTCCATGGGACAGTCCATGACCAGGAATCTTGTCAAAGCACGTGGTAACATGGCCCCCGTTAGCATTCTCACACCCTTTCCTTTCTCAGCTCCTTCTCTCACATACATCCCCTGAGCCTCAGTCAGAATGAATTCTTTGCCATTCCTCAAATACACTGTTTGCTGACTGAACACCTGATGTGCCGCCCTCCTCTGAGAACAGGAAAGAATAAGAGGAGATCCCGAGAGATTCACTTGGGACGTGATTACCATAGAATAAGAGGAGGCTCCTATGTGGGCCCTTAGTGTCCCCTCCCCGCCACTTCTTGAGGACAGAGGCCCCGGAGAAACTTCCCCGACCAGCATCTCCAAGCCCCACCGTCCACTTAGTAAACGGTGTGCTGCCCAAAGCAGTTCCTGGCTCCTCAGTCCCAGCCACTCACCTAGAGAGGGGCCTCCAGGACTTTCTTTCTCTACCTTCCAGGGATCGTCTCCTTGCTGCAACAGGGAAATCACTTTTGGTTTGGAAAACAGGAGTCCTGCTCATAGACACACACACAAAAAAAGAGAGAGAGACAAAAAAGACTTGGTTTTGTTTTGACTCAAAGAGGCACTGCAGACCTGAGCGGAAGGGCTTCTGGGAGGTACTCCGGCCATGCCCCCACGATGTGAGGGCGTGTGTGAGGGAAAAGGCAAGGGACCTGTAGGACAGGTTGTATGTTAGAGAAATAGGATAAGCATGCAGCTTTGATGAATGGAGTATCAATGGCTTTCTCCAGAAGAGGGACTATGTTAGATGTACAGACTATATATTTGTGAACAGGTACTAAGTCCCCAGTTTAAAATGAGAAAACGCTGGGGCGCCTGAGTAGCTCAGTTGGTTAAACGTCTGACTCTTGATTTCAGTTCAGGTCATGATCTCACGGTTCATGAGTATGAGCCCCCATCGGGCTCCACACTGACAGCATGGAGTCTGCTTGGGATTCTCTCTCTCCCTCTCTCTCTGCCCTTCTTCCACTCGCTCTTTCTCTATCTCAAAATAAATAAATAAACTTAAAAAAAAATTTTAGGGGTTCCTGGGTGGCCAGGCAGTTAAGCGTCCGACTTCGGCTCAGGTCATAATCTCATGGTTTCGGAGTTCGAGCCCTGCATCACGCTCTGTGCTAATAGCTCAGAGCCTGGAACCTGCTTCAGATTTGTGTCTCCCTCTTCTCTGCCCCTCCCCTGCTCACTCTCTGTCTCTCTCTCTCAGGAACAAATAAACATTAAAAAAATTTTTTTAAATGTTTTAAATGAGAAAACACTATCTGACTCCCTTTCAAAGATGGATTATACAATGCTCATTGGGATGGAAAAGAGAATTGGGAAAGGCCAGTGGTAGGTTAATGAAGACAGTTGAGGGATGCTCTCTGCTGTGAGCCAAGCAAACAAATCACAGAAAATCCTAGCAGAAAAATGTTGCCTAACAAAGATGGAATTTCTAACATGAAAATATGTCAGCTGTCCCGTCATGGGACAAATCCATGCCTATAAGGGGAAAAAAGTTTTAAATATTTAGTTGTTTGCAATTTGTACAGTCTTAAGGCAACGTTCAGCTAAAAGTTCCTGATGACCTGTGGCTTTTATCCAGGGAAGCAGGGGCTGACTTATCCTCATTTCTGAATTTTTCACCTACAGGGCAGATTTCCTTACCCAATGAGACCAGGTTACTATAGTTCTCCAGCATCACTTCCTGGTACAAGTTTCTCTGAGAAGGACCCAGCTTTCTCCACTCCTCCCGCGTAAAGAGCACAGCCACATCCTCGAACGTCACTGACACCTGTAATGACAAGCCATCCCAGCTGACCCAGGACCTCTTACCATACAGAGTGAAGAAGGTGACAGTGTGTGTGGCGGGGTAGGGGGGCAGATGGGCTCCCATGAAATGCTTCTGATGTTATTCTAGGTTCTGATGGTTCTGGGTCATTTGTTTAATGAACAATCAACCTGTGACCAATACATGTTAACCACAATAAGAGATGTGAGGAGTTATTAAGACCATGGGAGTCTTAATCTTAATCTTTCTGATGGTACATTGATAATACATATTAAAAGCTTTAAAATGTATTTATTCCTTAACTCACCATTATTATATTTGTATTATAATGAACAAGCCACAAAAATGCACATAAAGCATGTATCACAGCTTTAGTAATAGGAAAAAAAAATAGAAACAACCAAAATAATCACTGATGATGATGGAAAAGTTAACTAAAGGAAGACAATATCTGTGTGCTTCCTGAAGCCTGAAGACAGTAATAATGGAAACTGAAATATCTCTCTAATATTGAATGCTATACATGAGCCAGGTACAATTCTTAGAGCTTTATGTTAATCTTTAATACAATCTTTACTTAAAATTCGCCAACAACCCTAAGGAGATGATACTATTATTGTCCCCATTTTACATAAGAGCGAACAGCCAGAGAGGATAAATTTGCCTAAAGTCCCACAGCTAGTCAGTGGTGGAGATGGGATTCCATGCCAGGGGGATGTCCATTCTTAACCATTCTGGAAAAATACCTCTCAGAACCTACCAAATAGAGTTAGTACATAAATGAGATAATCCATACAATGTAATGACTACCGTGTCTGTTTCATATAAAGGTTCAGATGTTAGCTATTATCACATCAATATAAAATACTGTGCAATCATTAAAACGGGTGGTAAGTCCATTATGTGTTAAAAAGACATTCATGATAATGTTAAATACGAAAAGCAGGTTACATATCAGTGTGCAGTTTGTTCTCATTTCTGATTAAAAATTATATAATATATATATATGTATAATGCTAAGACATAAACAAAAGTGATTGATAGTGATTATCTCCAGATGGTGGGTTGACCCTTGTAAAACAAGGGGGTTAGGAGCATTGACCTTGCATGCAGTCAAAAATCCATGTATAAATCTTGGCTCCCCAAAAACGTTACTACTAATAGCCTACTGTGGACTAGAAGCCCTACTGACCACAGTCGATTAACACACATTTTACATACTATATGCATTATATACTGTATTCTTACACTAAAGTAAGCCAGAGAAAAGAGAATGGTATTAAGAAAATCACTAGGAAGAGAAAATGCATTTACAGTACTATACTGTATTGATTGAAAAAAATCCACCTAGAAGTGGACTCCACAGTTCAAACTTGTGTTCAAGGATCAACTGTACACATAAATACACACACACGTATATACATCTATGCATATATATGTGCATATTTTATTCTCTAAAATTTTTACCATGATTACGCAATATTTTAAAAATTTATTTTAAAATATTTATTTTTGAGAGAGAGACAGAGCATGAGTGGAGGAGGGGCAGAGAGAGAAGGAGACACAGAATATGAAGCAGGCTCCAGGCTCTGAGCTGTCAGCACAGAGCCCGACATGGGGCTCAAACTCACAAACTGTGATATCATGACCTGAGCTGAAGTCAGAGGCTTAACTGGCTGAGCCACCCGTGTGCCCAAATTATCACTGGTCTCAGGATAAGGACAATTCGGAAATAACAGCTGATGACTATAGCAAGAAAAATTGGGCTTTCCCCATACGAGCCAAAGAAATGTCACTTAAACAAATAGATAAATTCAAGGAGCTGCCCTCCAGACCACCTGCCCCCTCTCCGTTATCCAATTCAAATAGATTACGGGCTGCCATTAGAGAGGCTGAACGAGATGGTGATACCGATTTTGTCCCGTGTTTTCCGGTAGTCTTTGAAGGGGAATTTGATGATGAAATCTCATGGGAGCCGCTTCCTTACAAGATTTTCAAGGAGCCAAAAACTGCTTGCAGCGAATATGGGCCTCTGGCTCCTTATACTATCAAATTGCTAGATCCCCTGACATCACGTTGGATGACCCCTTATGACTGGACACAGGTGGCCAAGGCCTGCTGGTCAGGAGGAAATTATTTATTATGGAGGGCGGAATATGAGGATCTAGCTAAGAGGCAAGTGGCGACCGGGTAAGATGAGATCAAACAATGTTATGCCTCTCAGGGGCCCCAAAAGGTGCCCGTTGAGGCCATGTCCTTGTGGACTTCTACAAAAGAAGCTTTAAATTCCACCGGAGACAGCTCTGGAGCTATTTTTAAGCCCACAGCCCCCCAGAATGAGTCTAAATTGGACTCCGGGGCTGTCCCTAATTCGTCCACAACAAAAGCTTCAAATCTGACCTCTAACAATTAGGCATTCCCCATTCAAACATCTGGGATTTTACCTCTGGCCTCTGGGTCTTTCCCTTTAACTGGGCCGCTTCCCCCCATGCCATTTCCAAAAGGGGCCGGCCTTCGGGCTGCCATTGGGGAAGGAGAAAAAGGAGACACGGAATTAGCTAAAACCCTACAAACGACAGCACCTACCGAGGAAGATTTAACTTTCCCTGTTCCTTTCAAAGATAAAGATCCTGACAACATAGAATAAAAAGGACAGGATAGGCGGCCTCCCCTGAAGAAATGGGACAATTCGAAAACAACAGCAGAAGATGACAGCCAGAAAATGTGGGCCTTTCCCATCCAGGCTAGAGAAATTTCACTTGAACAAATAGAAAAAATCAGGAAAGCACCCTGGGGGACATTCCCAGTCTTCTCTGGCCTGATGTGGACTCCATATTTCCACTTTGTTGGAAGAAACATGGCTTCTACTCCTCTAAGACTTTAAATCAGGTTTTCCTTCAATGCCTCCTGCTGTCACCTTGCCTCTTCGGCCTTCCCCTCCCCCTCCTGTTTCTGCCTCAACTTGGGTGTGGTCTACATAACTGGTTCCTATACTATTCTCAATGCCTCATTGGCTCCCCCTCCCACCCTCGAGGTCAAAGAGCAAAGGGCACTTCCAGGGACATCTAGGTCTTTTCCAAGCCGCACATTTAGAGAGCTCTGGGTTAACTCAGTGCGGTCTCAGCTGGTAATAAAGACTCCCTTAATTCGGCTTCAGTCGTCTGTCTCGGTTGGTCTCTGTGTCTCTCAGCATAGCATTTTGGAGGCCCCAGTGAGATTTCAGGAGGAGACGCCTACACCCTTCTCGGCTCCTGAAGATGTCCCGGGACCCAGGGAAACATTCTTGTCTTTCCTGCCACCCCAAAAACGGCCCCAGTTAATCTGTGGGAGTCACCTGTCTAAACCTCCGGAGGTAAGTCAGTTTATCATCTGAATTCTGAATGCACAGGTGCTTCTGTCTGGGGGATTGCTTGAAGGCTGGACGCAGCACTACTTCCGCCCCGGGGCTGCACCGAGACTGGGTCGGGCCCTTCAGTAAACCTGTAAACATCTGTTTTGTGGTCACTTCTGTACCTGTTTTGTCCTGTTGTCATTGTCATCATTTTTGGTCTTATCTGTAGAAATTCTATGGGAGGGAATGTAATAACCTCTGGTGTGTATGTGAGTGTGAATGTGTGAGTCGGTCTGGCTTGCCTGCCAGGTTCGATTCTGTGGCTCCACGGGGGGGGCACCCTTAAGGTCCCCAAAAGCCTACGGAGTCTGAGTGGGCCCGTCTGCGATTCCGTGGTGAATGGCATACAGTCTATGGCGGCATCGGAATAGTTTCCGATCGTAAGTCACAGAGCTGAGACCCCTACGGCTAAGCGTCACCTAAGTTCCTTGGGGACACGGCCAGACGGGCATCTGACTGGTCTCATTAGAGGGGACACCTCTACCCCTTTGTCTGTCTTTGCGACACCGCCTCTTGGGAACATTGGGGCTGGGACTGAGCAGAGTAGGGGACCTTACTGGTCTGGCTGAGATAAATCAGACCAAAGGGGATGCTACCTCTCTCTGTTCCTCTGCCTAGTAGATGTGAGGGCTCCTCCCTCATTCACTTCCCAGGTTAAATGGAGCCAACTGTGGTTATTCCACGTCGGGATGGGGACTTTAAGGAATATTCCCCAGCAGCTGCTGAAACTCCTTTTGTTTCGGGGAAATTCCCTTTCTTCTCCGGACAGACATGGACTGCCGAATTCTACTGGTTAAAACAAAAACAAAGGAAACCTAAAGTCTGCTCCTCTAACTGACCTGACAACATTTAAAACTGGGAAATCTCTTTCTCTGCCTTCTGCTGGCACCTCTCCTCTTTTGCCCTCCCTTTCCCCCCTCCTTTTCTGCACCACCTGGGGCGGGGGGGGGGGGCAGCCTGCAGAACTGACTCCTCAAGGCCTCAGGCAACATCAGTTCCTCCTCCTGCCCTAGGTGTTGAGGAGCAAAGACCACCGAAGTCATATTTCCCCGCCAACTTTCCAGGTCAAAATTAACTATGGGGAACAAAGTGTCTTACGTGGACTCAAGTAAAAACATATTCAGTGTTTAAATTAATTCAAGCTTGTTGGTTTGAGATAAAAACAGAAACAAACTTGTATTCTACCTAGATTTGCTAAAGGTAAAATAAGCTCCTGTTATTTCTGTTCCAATTTGTTAACAAAAGAATGACTTAAAGTAATGGTTAATTTTGTCTGTCTCATAGTTTTCATGGGTAATTGTTAAGATAGTTTTGAAAGTCCTTGCTAACCTAAAACGTTGAAGTTTTGCTTGCATGATAAATTGAGATTGAATTCATTGGCTATCTAATGAGATAAGAAGCAAAAGCATTCATCAATAGACATAGGTTTGTGCTTTTGACTTGTAACAAAATCTAAGGATATTTAAAACTGCTGAAAAACATGCTTTGTACTTAATTGGTTCATAAATTTAGCATCTGAGAAAAAATTCTGGTGTAAACACCTCTCAGTTGGTTACTAAGCCCTCAATTGGAGACTAAGGTTTCTACCAGTTAAAATTCTGCTAAGTGTACCTAAGACTGATAGAAAATAAGGAAAGCAACCCTATATGCAGGAAAATGGGGGATATGTAAAAAAAAGATATAAGAAATGAAAATACATTTTTGTTGAGGGTAAAAGAAAGTAATTTTGTCCTAAATGAGACTGGTTGTTTGGAGAGAAATGGCTTTGGGAAAAAGTTTAAAGGCAAAGGAAAGTTGTAGAAGGTTCGTAAAGGGAAATCTTTGAAAAGGAATTTTATGTGTGCTCAGGATAGACTAAGGTTGAGATGAATGGAATTTTAAAAGTACATTGCTATAAGGAGCTAGGTTTTGCTAACAACTATATAATGGCATACATTCGCCTTTAGGATCTTTTATTGCCACTTTGGTTGAAAAAATAAAGTTTTAAGATTTGTAATGATCTGTACTCCTATTTAGGATGTGCTTTATAACTTCCTAAGGTTTTAGCAAACTTCCCAGGATTTAAATGGTAAAAAAAAGTCTTTTGGCCAATTAGGCCCTTTTAATTGGAATGCTAAGTTACTTGGAAAAACACTGTCAGACAATGGTAAACCTTAAGTTGTATTGCATGGGTAAATGCTGCAACTGCCCAAATATATATGCAATTCCTAAAGTTTTAATGTTTTGGTATAAGGTCATTACTTAATACTCTACTTAAAGTGTTATGTGTCAAAGAAATACCTGAATTTCTTTGTTAACTGCATCATAATGAACTCTCATCAGATCTTTAACAATGTCCATTTCTGAGATTTTGTCATTTATAATTGTTCTTATTCTCTCACAAAACGTGTTTCTTCTTCAAAGAGATTTATTAAAAGGACTTTTGGGACAAATACAGGTATTTGAAATCTTTAAGATTCATACCAAAATGGGTAAAAATTTCCAGAGCTAAAAAGCTACATTCAAACTGAACAAAAATTAGGAACATGGGACTAAATGAACTGAGGAAGATTATAGTTTTGTGACTCTTGTTGGAAATATTGCTGGCTCTCTAATGTTTGCTTATCCAGATTAAGGAAACTTTTTCTTAAGATACCTATGATATACAGAAATGTCATAAAGTATTCATTTGTAAACTGAATCATTTATCTTTTCTCTCTACCTAAACCCTCTAAAATTCAAAAACTCCCAGTGAGCATTCTATCTTTCATGGCAATCACAGATAAGAATCTGTTCATTTTGTAGCAGGACACCACTGGAAACACTGGTTATTTTACCAAGGCTTTGACTGGAAGGTCATATTTGAGAGTCATGCACAGACTCAGGTATGACCAGACAGCTTTAAGGATCTAAGGTTGACTTTATGAAACATGGAGCCATAAAGCCTCTTGGAAATGTTGGCCCAATACCTTGCTTACAGAGTTCCCGGCAGCCTCCCCAGGTTAGTAATGAAGGTCAGTTCCTGGAAGGTGCAGGAACCTCAGCATATCTTGGGGACCACTGTAAGAGGAATCTGCACAATCCAACAGGTATTGCAGGCCTGTCTGATGGGAAGTACTTGGCTTGGCTTCTGGCCTGGAGAGGCTACTTCAAGTTCAATCTGGAGATTCCTTACAAAAGGTTCCAGCAAAGTAAACTTTAAAAGATCCTCATGAACAATCGCTCTTCTTGTTGAGCTTATGTAAATAATTAGGCCAGGGTTGTTAAGACTGGGCTTGTTCCACAAATGCATCGGTCTTGATTTGGCTCTCTCTGGCAATGGGGGTTTTTTAGAGAGAAAAACTATGTTTCAACAACGCACCATTATGGATGTTAAATTCTAGTTCTGATTGTCTTTAAATGTTTGTTGTTTGCCTAAATTAGACAACTTGAGGTAACCTTCAGAAAAAAAAAAACTGTTACAGTATTTCATGTATACACAATCTTCTGTGCTTGTTATTCTGTGGGGATGATAATAAGACCCCTTTGGCATATGATTATTTAAACAACAGGAAAACAGGATGGATCTCTAAATATGCAAACCATATCCTCCCTAAACCTGATCTGACATTTACGAGAAACCCACCCCATATAAACCCAGGATATCTCGTTTATTTAAAGGAGGGGGGGGTCACTCCTTTCAAAGACTTAGAGGTGGACTTCACAGATAGACAACCAAACAAAGCATTCAGCTCTTAAAATTTCAGGCATCGCCCCACGGGCCCATCACTCCGGAGTTACATAGGCCAACTCGGAAGAACCCTCAACCTGGCGAGGTGATCCAGATCCAGTCAACCCGCTTAAACTGACCCTCAAAAAGACACTGGCCACTGAGATCTCCAGCCCTTCTCCAGCCATACCCCGGAAGCTGGCTGGTCTACGCACGGCAGAAGCCTGAGGAATCACGAGTCCGACGAGATAAACTGCCCTTACTCTTTGCCATCGGATTGACAAACGTTGCTACCTTTCTCTCTCCTTCACAGGTCGGAACCTCCTTTCTGCAAGGGTTACAGAATCTCTTTAAAATAACCAATCCAGGCTTTCACAGGGTAAACGTTGAGCTACACCACCTTCATTTAAAAAATTAAAAAGGGGGAGATGTTGGGAGCCATTTCTGAACGAAGTTGAGAATACTCCTTGTGAGGTTTTGCAAGGCCTCCCGCCGTCAGATGGTGACCGATGTCTACCCCGCACTCAATTATTTTTTGAGCAGCGATCCCCCAAGGCACCTTGCTGATTGGTATGGGGAGTGACTTGTCCCCTTATTCTAAACTATGCTGATTGCTCCTTGTGAAGGAACTTATTGTAGGAATTTCTTCTTTTGTGATTATAGGAGCAAATATTACATTTCCTGAGAAACCTGTTTTACTTACCCTCAAGTATTGACTCCTGCTCACAAAGAGCTAACTTTTGCCTTTGCTATGCTAAAAACATTGTCTTGTTTTTAAATGCTAAAGTTACCTTCCTTCCCCATATGATAAGCATCTAAATCACCTACATCAATCACTATTGATAAAGATTATGCATGAGTCTTCCACCAATCTATGTTCTGGTAAGTTTTTACATGCCAAAGGAATTTGTCATCAGAAATCATTGTCTAAGGCAAATGCCACTTCTGCGCGGGCTCCGTACATTTTTTTACCATAAATAAAGCTGGCTCTCAGGTCAGAGCTGAGACGCCTGCCTGGTGATCAGAAAGAAGCTTGTGGCTCTCTCATTCCCTCCCCCTTAAGCCGACAACATGCATCCTTCAGGGAGCCCTGGACCTGCTGGAGCTGGACTCCGGCATGAGATGGCAATGAACTCACCCGAGGCCTTCCTTCCCTCTGTCCAATAGCCATATCTTTTTTCTGGGCTCTTCCCGTAGGAAGGGTGGAGCCTCCAGAAGGCAGATCTGAAAGAAGAAAAAGGGAGCCAGGAGGAGGAAGCCCCTTCTGCTTGCCACCCCTCAGAGTCACCAACTCTGAAATTCCTACGCCACCTGAGAAGGAAGTCAGGAGCTGGGAGCAGACAGGACCAGAGACGGGCCGGGTCA
>JAQQST010002017.1:0-11085 GCA_028646485.1 Cryptoprocta ferox
CAAAAGCACGCAAACGCACAGACATGTCAAACAAACAAGCAAACCAGAAGGGAGAAAAGGGGGGCGGGGAACAAAAGCAACAAAAGACAAGGGACAGTCTAAAAGCATAAAACCAGAAATCCCAGCTACAAATAAAGAGCAGGGTGGAGGCAGTGCTGACGGAAGAGCATATACCAAAAGAGAAGTGACAGGGGTGGGAGGAAGAGAAATTGAACATTGACCAGGCAGAAAGGCTAAAAGGCTTAATTCAGAGAAAGAAGAGAATATGGTAGAAGGCAAGGCGGAAAAAAAACGAAGATAATGTTACCCAAAGAAACTATATAGTCTGATTATTCCAGAGAGAGAGAGAAAGGAAGGTAGCGACGGAGGTGTAGACTATGCATCAAGAGAATGGATTAAATGTGACTGTTTAAGCAAACCAATGACTAGGGTGCCCAGTCCAGCGGAGGGGAGAGGTAAGAATGAGGTACAGGAAAATATATCTGAATAGCAAGAATTGATCTAGAATTAATCATGGCAATACATCAATGGCTCTTGCCCCGGCTCCAGGAAAAAAAAAAAAAAAAAAAAAAAAGGAGCTCTCCAGCGTGGATAGGCGTGGTTTGGTGTAGGCGGGTCTCGTCTCCCCTGGGGGTCCCCAGGGCCGCTCCCTGAGGCCCCGCCTTGGTGGTTGTGGGGAGAAGAATGGCAGCGCCCCAGTCCCTTCTCGAACCAAGCATTGCAACTCACTCTTTTGAGTCCGATCTCCCTGTGCCATGGGTGTAGCCAAGGTGGGCCGAGTTGTATTTCCCAAGCCCCGCCTCGTTTCCAGATCTTAGTCCACGCACTTTAATAATACCGCCCGAAGCGTCCTCCCGCAGGCCAGGCGGCTTCCTAGCCAGGGTCGAGCAGGGGGAGTAGGCGAGCAGTTTCTGCTGGTGCCGACTGGGATCGGGGCACCCAGCCCAAAGAAAGCACCACAGCTAGAGAAGAAATCTCTCCCCACACGCCCTGCGGTTACCAATGGGATGATAGGATCCCTCTCCATCCCGGGCCGAGGTTTTCTCTTCTCCAGAGACAGTTTATAGCAGTTTCAGCCGCTCCTTCTCTTCCCCTGTCTCTCCGCGCCTCTGGTGGAGGGGGCTCCCTCCCCTCCGCGCCTCTGGGTCCCGGCCCGTTTTTATCTTCCCCAGTTCGCAGTCACGCACCTGCGAGGCTGTCTTCTTAGTGGACTCTGTCTCTCTTCCTCCCAGACTTTTGCGGTTCGGTGTCTTATGGCTTCAGTCCTTCCTGGTTTTAGAGATGCGGGGGAACAGTGCGGAGCTCCCTACTTCTCTGCTCTCTTGCCCCCTCCTCCTCCTGATCATATCCATTTTAAAGTGTACAAGTCAGTGGTATTTAGCGGAGTCACAATGTTGTGCAACACGACCATGTTCTTCCAGAACATTCTTATCAATCCAGAAGGAAATCCTACATTACTGCGGAGCCCCTCCCCAGCCCCCGTCAGTCACTAATCTGCTCTGTCTCTATGGATTTGCCTGTTCCACACGTTTCACAAACAAGGAATCCTGCAGGACGCAGCCTCTTGTGTTTGGCCACTCTCACTGAGCATCACGTTTTCCGGGTTCGTCCACGTTGTAGCAGGTGTCAGAGCTCCGCTCCTTTTCATGGCTGAGTAATATCCCATCAAGTGGGGAGACCACATTGTACTTACCCTTTCATCAGTCAGTGGACATTTGGGTTGTTTCCACCTTTTGGCTGTTGTGAATAGTGATGCCGTGGGCATTTTTGTGCAAGTTTTTATTTGAATAGCTCTTTTCAGTTCTCTTGGGTGCTTCCCTAGCAGTGGAATTGCTGAGGCAGATGGGAACTCTGTGTCTAACTTTTGAGGAACAGCCAGATTGCTTTCCTTTTTTTTTTTTTAATTTTTTTTCATTTATTTATTTTTGAGAGACAGAGCACAAGCGGGGGAGGGGCAGAGAGAGGGGGGACACAGGATCTGAAGCAGCTCCAGGCTCTGAGCTGTCAGCACAGAGCCTGACACGGGGCTCGAAGCCACAAACCATGATCTCATGACCTGAGCCAAAGTCAGACCCTCAACCTACTGAGCCACCCAGGTGCCCCCAGACCACTTTCCACAGCAGCCGCGCCATTTTCCCAGCAGCGAGGTGCAATGCTCGTTTCTTCACGTGCTCCCCAACACTGGTTCTGTGACACTCGGCATTTTTAAAAAATATGGAAATCCTCATGGGTATGAAGTGGCATCTAATTGTGGTTTTGATTTTTCCTGATGACCATTGGATATTGGGCTTCCTTTCAAGTGCTTGTTGACCATTTGAATATTCTGTGGAGAAATGTCTATCAAAGTGCTTTGCCCATTTTTAATTGGGTTATCGATCATTTTGGTGTTGAGTTATAGGAGTTCGTTATGTATTCTGGATGTTAAACCCTTATCGGAATTATGATTTGCAAATATTTTCTCTCATTCTGTGTTCTGCCTTTCACTCTCTTGATAGTGTCCTTCGATGCACAAAACTTTAACTTTTGGTGATATCCAATCTATCTATGTTTTCATTTGTTTGGTGTCATAACAAAAAAATTATAATGTTGCCAAATCTAAGGTCATGCAGATTTACCCCTATGTTTCCTTCCAAGAGTTTTATGACGTCAGCTCTTATATTTAAGTCTTTGATTGATGTTTGAGTTAATTTTTGTATATGGTGTGAGGTAGGGTTCAACTTTATTCTTTTCCATGTGGATGTCCAGTTGTCCCAGCACCATTTGAAGAGACTACTCTTTCCCCACTAAATGATACTGATACCCTTGTTGAAAATCAGTTGACCATAGAAACCAATTTATCTCTAGACTTTCAATTTTATTCCATTGACCTATATGTCAATCATTTTGCCAGTACCACTGTTTTGACTGCTGTAGTTTTGTAGTAAGTTTTATTTCTCCTTTCTAATGTGGATATCTTTTATTTTGTCTTCTTACTGAATTGCTCTGGCTAGAACTTCCAGTAGAGTGTTGAATAGAAGTGGTGAACGTGGTTCTCCTTGCCCGTTCCTGGCTTAGGGGAAGGAAGGCTTTCAGTCCTGCACCATGGCAGCCGATGTTTGCTGCGGGTTTTCATCTGCCCTCTAGCATGTTGAGGAAGTCCTTTTCTCACAGTTTGTTGAGGGTTTTATTATGAGAGGGTGTTGGATTTTGTCAAATTCTTTTTCTGTATCAGTTGAGATGATCGTGTATTTTCCCCCTTTATTTTGCTAATGTGCTCTGTTACTCTGATTGGTTTTCATACATTGAATCGCTCTTGCATTCCTGGGATAAACCCACTTGGTTGTGGTGTATAATTCTCTTAAAATGCTGCTGGATTTTGTTTGATTGTATTTTGTGGAAGCTTTTAAAACCTTTATCTATAAAGATTATTGATCTGTAGGTTTATTTTGTTGTCGTTGGCTTTGATATCAGGACCTCATAGAATGATTAAGAAAGTGTTCCCTCATCTTCTGCTTTTTGGAAGAATTTGAGAAAGTTTAGTGTTAACTGTTTTATAACCGTTTAGCCCAACTCAGCATGAGACCATCTGGTCCTGGGCTTTCCTTTTGGGGGAGGTTTTCAATTACAGTGTTATCTCATTACATGTTTCATGTCTGTTCAGTTTGTCTATTTCTTCTTAGGCCAGTTCACTCACTTGAGATTCACTGGGTGTTGTATGGAAGCCAACTTAACAATAAATTATATTAAAAAATAATCAAAGCTAAAAAAAGATACAAATACATTGAAAATGAAAGGATGGAAAAATATATTTCATGGGAATAGTAACCAAAAGAGAGCTGGATGGCTATAATAAAGTCAGACAAAATAGACTTTCAGTCAAATATTGTTGTAAGGCACAAAAGGACATTAAATATTGATAGGGGTGCCTGGGTGGCTCAGTCGGTAGTAGGATGCTCAGTCGGTTAAGCATCCTACTTCGGCTCGGGTCATGATCTCATGGTTCATAGGTTCAAGCCCCACATCAGGCTCTGTGCTGATAGCTCGAGCCTGGAGCCTGCTTCAGATTCTGTGTCTCCCTCTTTCTCTGCCCCTCCCCAGCTTGTGCTCTGTCTCTCTCTGTATCTCAAAAATAAACATTAAAAAAATTTTTAAAAATTGATAAAAGTGTCAATATATCAAGAAGATGTGACAGTTATAATCACATATGCACCTAGCAGCAGACCCCTAAAATATACGAAGCAAAAATTACAGAATTAAAGAAATAGTTTCAGTTCTACAATAATAGTTGGAGACTTCAATAAGTCATATCTACTAATAAAAAATGACATAATAGAACAACTAGATCAAAGATCAATAATGAAACAAAGGCTTTAAACCAACTAGACCCACACCACATACAAGACACTTAACAACAGCAGAATGCACGTTCTTCTCAAGTGCCCATGGAACACGTTCCAGATTAGACCACAGAACAAATCTTAGTAAATTTTAAAAGACTGAAATCATACAAAGTATCTTCTCTGACCACAGTGGAAAGAAAACAGTAACAGAAGGAAGACAGGAAAATTCAGAAATATGTGGAAATTAACATGTAGTTAAACAATCAATGTGTCAAAGAAGAAATCACAGGAGAAGTTAGAACATACTTTGGGATGAAAACACAATGAACTGGTGCTTATAGGATGCAGCAAGAACAGTGCTCAGAGGCAGATTCATAGCCGTCAACACCTAATTTAAAAAGAAGAAACATTTAAACCCATAACCTAACTTTACATCTTAAGGAACCAGAAAAAGAAGAGCAGACTAAACCCAAAGCTGGCAGAGGAAGGAAATAAAGCACAGATTAATGAAATAGGGGGTAGGAAAACTACAGAAAGAATCAATGAACCCAAAAGTTGGTTCTTTCAAAAGAGCAACAGAATGGACAAATCTTTAGCTAGACTGACTAAGAAAAAAGGAGAGAACTCAGATTAAATAAAAATGGGACATCACTGTTGACCTTACATAAAGATAGGAAAGTACTACGAACAACTGGACACCAAGAAATTGGATGTAACACACAAACCCTTATAAACACACGCACTACCCAGTCTGACACCCTTACTAGAACTCTTCATCCCTAACCATGGCTCCAAGTTTAGTGCCCTTTTATTTCAGCCCAAATGGTCATTTCTTGTAGGGCAGGTCTATCCACTAGCAATGAGCTCTTTTAACTTTCATTTACCTGGAAGTGTCTTACTCTGTCCTTCGTTTGGAAAGTGTATGTTTGTCTAACATGGACTTCTTGGTTGGTGGTCTCTTCAGGACTTTAAGCACGTCATCCCACTGCTGCCTGACCTCACATTTCTGATGAGGATTTGGCTGTTAGTGTTCCCTCCTGCTGCTTTTAAGATGCTCTTTGCCCTTGTCTTTGGATAGTTTGGTGATACTGGATCTCAGTGTGGATGTCTCTGAATTTATTCTACTTGGAGTCCTTTGAGCTTCCTGGATGTGCAGACTCCTATGTTTCTTTAAATGTGGGAAGTTTTTTGGCCATTATTTCTTCAGATATTTTTTCTGCTCCTTTTTCCCTCCACTTTCTTTTGGAGATTCCTGTCAAGTGTATGTTGGTCTACTTGAAGGTGTCCCCACAGAGCTTATAGTCTCTATTCATTTCTCTTTATTCCTTTTCCCCATTTGGTCCTCAGACAGGAGTATTTCAACTGGCCTGTCTTCATATTTACCAATCCTTTCTTCTCCTGATCACATGTGTGACTGAGCCCCCCTGGTAAAGCTATCAGTTCAGTTATTGTGACTCGTTCAATGACCCTAGAATTTCTATTTGGTTCCTTTTTATACTTCTGTCTATTTATTGATATTCTCAGATTGATGAACATTATGCTCTAGGTTTCTCTTAGTTCTTTATCCATGGTTTTCTTTAACTCCTAGAGTATATTTAAAGGCTTTGTCTAGAAAATTCAATCCCTGGGCTTTTGCAGGGACATTTTCTGCTAATTGCTTTTTTCCCTGCACATGAGCCATCCTTTCTTCCTTCCTTGCACACTTCATAGTTTTTGTTGAAAACGAGAGATTTCAAATATTATAATGTGATCATTCCAGATCACATTTTCTCTTTCCCTGTAGTTTGTTGTTGCTGATTGTTGTGTTTTGTTTAGTGAAACTTCTCAACCATTTTATAATAACCATACTCTTTGTCAGGTGTGGTCACTGTGGTCAGATAGTGGTTTGGCAGAGAGTTTCCTAGACACCTCGAGCCAAACAGTATTTGTTTCCAGTCTTGTGGCTGGGCTCTGCTTGTGTGTTGGGACCATGCCCACAACCCTGGGCTGGGCCTTCACAGCTCTGCCTTCACCTTCACGTCCTGCCTTTCAGAGCGGACATGCAGCCAGTGGTGAGTGCGTGGGGCCTTCTCGGGTCCTTTCTGAGCACAGGCCCCTCGTGGGCATGCGTGGGGTCTTCTTTCCCAGCGATGAATTAAGTTGACAGACACTCTGTGTAGCTGCTTCTCTGCCTTGAAAGAGTTCCGAGTGAGGAGAAATAAAGCCAAGCCCTGGTGTGGGCACTTCCAGAGGCCACGGCACAGACAACCACATTTCTTGAAGGATGGAGGAACGGGCTGCTCTCTCCCTCCAGCTCCAGGCCCCTCACCCAGACCGAGCCCACCAGGCTGCAGTCACTTTTGTCTTGAAGCGTTCGCGTGGTTGTCGTAAATCTTCAGCCACTTCCCACAGTTCAGGTGACGTTGGTTCCCACAGCTCTGCCAGGTTGTCTTCGGAATCTGGGGCTGGGCAGTGAGCTCTTAGAGTCCCCTATTCCCGGGCTTCTCTGCCATCACTCTCAGAAGGCACAATTTTGAAATGTCCTTTTGAGGGCACTTGTTGATTGAAAATTGGCAAACACTCTGACCTGGAAGTCCCAGTTTGGAATTTAGGGGTGGGGAAAAGGTGCACATGGGTCGTGGTGAGGACCTCACAGTGCGTTGTTTGTAATCATCAAAACTAGAGAGACTTTAGATACCAGTTCTCCTATTTCTGCATAAATAACAGACTCTGTTGAGAGAGAGGGAGAGAGCAGGGGAGAGGGCCAGAGGCAGAGAGAGAATCCTGAGCAGTCTCCATGCTCAGTGTGGAGCCTGATGTGGGGCTTGATCCCACAACCCTGAGATCATGACCTGAGTGGAAATCGAGAGTTGGACGCTCAACTGACTCACCACCCCCCAGGGACCCCTGTTTCTGCATAAATAAAATGGCATATTCACACTGTGGGAGGCTATATGTCGAGGCAAAAGGAACGATGAGAAGGTATTATTCTTTATCAAGTTGGCAAAGACAGAAAAGTGTGGGGCCCCATGCTGTGAATCTGTGATGTTATTAAGCAGACCCAGACCCTCTTGTGGGCTGTGTGGTGGTTTCCACGCCCCCACCATCTGACCCATTGCGCTGCGGGCCCAGGAGTGCCTTGTCAGATTTGCTCAGGTGTGCCAAGCTGCATCTGGCCACATCTGGACATGCGTGTTCACATTTCCTCCTGCCCAAGGTCTGGAGTGTTCTCACACTGTCCTGGCCTTTCTCCACTATTGCTGCCCCGATCTTCCTTTCCCGGCCTCTCTCCAACCCAGCCCAGCAGGTGGGAGCCCCAGAGGCTGTGTCCCGTTCTCTGCCCTCTGTGTCCCAGCAGCCGGCACAGTGCTGGAGCACGGGACCTGCTGGGGTCTGTGAGTGTGGGTGGGAGTTCCACAATGCCCGCCTGTCCCAAGAAGACCATCTGGGCACTGGACAAGCTGAATGCCAGTCTCCCCTAGTCCCCACCTTTCAGCGCCACTGTACTGCTGTGTGAACCCCTGGGACAGCTCACACCCCTGCCGACCTCGGGACAGCCCGCACCTGTGCTGAACCCCCCCCCCCCCCGCCACCTGGGACAGCCTGCACCTGTGCTGACCCCCACTCCCCCCACTTCCTGGGACAGCCCACACCTGTGCGTGGGATGGAGCTGCTTCTACCCACAGGGGGCTGGCGTCCTTGTTCCCAGCCCAGGTGGTGCCCACCGATTTCCCCAAGAGCAAATCTTCAGACCCGGGACGGTGGCCGGACAGCAGAGCAATGGCCCAAGGCAGACACGGCTGCCAAGTGTCATGTGCAAGAGCACCCGGTCCCCCAAAGCCAGTGATCTAAGCCCCAGAGAAGAGTGGCAGAGGCCCTTGGGCGCTGGCTAATGGTCACGTCCTCCCCTGAGCCTTGCTCCCGGCTGAGCTGTGGGTCTCTTTGTCAGCAGAACGGCCACAGGAAACAGAGGGAGAGGGTGTGAGACCCGCGAGGATCCGCTGCGGGTTCTTGTGCGGATGGGGAGTTGCATGGCCTGCCTGACCCTGGGGTGGTGAGGGGCTGAGGGAGTCGGCTCCTTGTCTGTCAGGCCCCGAGTGCCCAGGAGGGTCCATGGTGCCTGCCTTTCAGGGCATCCTGGGGGCACTTTGGGACATTTTCTGTGGGGGCCGCAGATGTGGCTGGGTCAGCCCTGGAAGGAGCGTCACGATGACGGAATTACGGGCTGTGGAGGAAAAGGCTGGGCCTCTCGGCCTCTTCCTGAGTCGAGGGTGGCCTCGGGGGTCCTGCTGAGCAGTAAGCAGGGGTCCTTCAGGTGGCGGTCTGAGCGAGGTGGGCAGGACCCGCGGGGAAGCCCATGGGCACGCGGCCGGCCGGGCTGCAGGGGGCCTGGCCGCACACGGGGGGCACTCGGAGCCGCGAGAGGGTCCGGGCGGTGCGGGAGCTCCCATCGCCCCGGGGGAGGGCAGCGGGGGGGACACAGCCCAGGACTTGCAGCCCGTGTGGCACGTGGTAGCCTAGGCCTCAGGGGGTCAGGGTGGAGGTCGGGCTGGTCTGGAGGCCCTTCCTTGGGCACCCCTTAAATGGCGTCCTGGCAGCAAGTCACTCGCTGTCTCTACCGTGTTTCCCGAGCTTTCTCCCGGGAGCATTGCTCTGTGGGGCGCTCCATCGGCTGTTGTGAATACGTCTGCTCGGAGACCCGGTTCTTCTCTATAAAGTAAGAGAGCTCTTCTCCTTTGTGTAGAAGCTGCAGGCTTCTCGAGCGTTCCTTGCTACTACGCGGAGAGCCTCAAGTTTAGCCATGGCTCAGAAACTGCCCTCGGCACGACCTTCTGCCCAGGTTCTGGGGGCCCTGCTCAGCCCCCCTCCAGCCGCCTGAACCCCCTGCCTCCCGGGGTGAGCAGTCCTTGGACCCATAGCTATGTCTGGCCAGAGCCAGCGACCCCCTTCTAGACCATGCTCACCCCAGATGCCCACCCAGGTGTCCCCAGGCCTGCCCCAGGGCACACATGGGTCCTTCCGTGGTGTGGCCATGGTGCACTCCCCAAGGCCCGGGGGGCCCAAGGGCTGGGTGGACAGGGCTTGTGGGGAACAGTCCAGGGCTGGGAAGAGGAGGGCAAGGCTGCATTTGTGCCCTTACCCCCAGGGCCCTGACCCTGGGTGTGGGAGCAGCCTGGTCACTGAAGAATGTCTTGGGCTGTGGGGCAGATGCTTCTTAGTGCCCCCCTCTGCCAGCAGAGCCCCGACACCCTGGCCGTGGATGTAGGCCTGTATAGCGTATAGCCTCCTGGCACCTTCCCAGGCACAAAACACATGACAGAGGCCACCTGGTGGTCGGTGGGGACAGCCACCCCTGCTCAGATGTGGGCCAGGTTTGGGCCGGTCGTGGCAGCCAGGAACTGCCCCATGGGCAAAGACTGGCAGGTGCCCTTGGTTGATTGGAGAGCGGGCCCTGTGACAGCCTGTGGTGGGGTGGCCCTTTGGGGGTGCACCATCCACGCCACTCGGGCCACATCACTCAGACCCAGAATCACGTGTCTCCCGTGATGTGTAAACGTGCAGACAAAACATCATGGGGCCTAGAGACACTTCTGTCACAGAAAAGGAGGTCTGTCGCAGGGCCAAGGTCACGGCTACGAGCTGCCGGAGCACCGGCTGGATGGGGCGTCCGTCCCGTGTGTGGTCTCAGCTTCCTCATCGTGAGGGGGGGAGGGAGAGGTCTGGAGCGAAGTGAGATTAGCCCCGTGGCCTCCTGGCACCTACAGCTGTGAGGCCCAGAGAGGGGCTGGGCCAGGCCACTGCCTTCTTGTGAACACGTCGAAGGGACAGCAGGTGGGCTTAGAGCGTCCAACTGTGTGCCTCTTGCCCAGAGGGCCCGGGCAGGAGACGCACACCAGGCGCTATCACCACTGGGGTGTGGGAGTTTATTAGCGCCCCTGCGAGCGGTCTACACGGCTGGATGGGCAGAGGCAGGGCCTGAGTCGGAACCACATGGCCCTGGCTGGTGTGGACGGAAACTGGAAGGGTCTTCACCAGCCGGGCCGGCACAGCTCCGGAGACCGGGGTGAAGCCCCAGAATCGCAGCCACGTGTGCAAACCACTCAGGACAAGTGTTCCTAGGAGGGGGCAAGGGAGGGGCGGGGCAGTCCCGGCAACCGTGGTGGGCGACCTCGCTGCAATCTGCCCTTGTCAGCAGGTGCCCTCGTGTGGGGCCAGTGTCATCCTGACATCAGAGCGGGCTGTCATCTACAGCATTCGGTACATCGCGGCCTGACGGGGTCCTCGGTTCACGGGGAAGGCCCTGCACCGTGACTCTCTGTCCCTCGCACCCCCGGGCAGAGTCCTAGACCTACCAATGGTGGTCCCCAGAGTCTGGCCCGGGACCACCTGGGGGTCCGTCACCCCCTTCAACTTGTTTCAAACCTGGGTGTTTTCTTTGAGAGGCTGGAGCACTGCCCCCCCCCACCCCCTGCTCCATCGCTTTTCTGCTAAATGGGTAGAGCCCGCAGGAGGCCCACAGGGCGACCCCAGCCCCGTAGAGGTTGTGCTGCCGGGAACCCCCAGACCCACTTGTCCGGGGCTGGTTTGTCCAGATGGGGCAGTGGGTGGGAACGGGCCAGGGGCTGAGAACCCCCAGACCACGACCGTCTGCGGGCGGCCAGCCTGGGAAGCCCTGGGCACCGGGCCCAGCAGCACGGAGCTTCCTGGGCGAGGGCTGAGTCCCACCCCGCGGCCCTGCCCACAGGAGTGAGGACCCGCCTCTGGGGCTGCTCAGTCCCTCGGTCCC
>JAQQST010002018.1:0-11084 GCA_028646485.1 Cryptoprocta ferox
GTTGAATAACGTGGGTGTGAACTGCATGGGTCTACTTGTATGTGGACTTTTTAACCCTGGAAGTGTATTTTCACTTCTTGTGATTTTTCTTAACATTTTCCCCCTCTAGCCTTGTTAAAAGGATACAGTATGTAATACATGGAACATGCAAAATATTGACTATCAGTAAGGCTTCTAGTCAGTAGTTCACTACTAGCAGTTAAGTTTTTGGGGAGTCAGAAATTACATGTGGATTTTTGACTGCACAGGGGTTTGATGTCCCTGACCCCAACATTGTTCAAGGGTCAACTGTATTTTGATTTTCCCTCTGGCCTTATTTTCCAGCAATTTAAGCTTTTTAAGGCATGGACAGTGGTAGCATTATCCCATCAGCTTTCCCTTGATCTATACCTAATTTGTGACGTGGGAAAGCCTTGTATGCTTGCTACTTCCCACATGTGCTGCTGATCCAGATTTTAGAAGACAGAATTGTGTACAGATGTGGTTGTGGACGAGAATCCTGCAAACCAAGGTTGTAACTGTAGTTTTGCCACTTTTGTAGGTGCTGACTCAAAATTTGCTTTCTTATAAAATGGGAGTAGTGCACATCATAATGTGGTTAAGATTAAAAATAGTGCATGATACTTGGCACCATGTAAGCTCTTAATAAACACGAGCTGGCTTTATCCTTGATGCCTTCCCCACAAGTGTGCCTTTTTTTTTTTTTTTGGTGCTCTTTTATTTTAGAAAGAGAGAGGGTGGAGGGGAGGGGTAGAGACAGGAGATGACACAGAATCCTAAGCAGGTTCCAGGTTCCGAGCTGTCAGCACAGAACCAGATGCGGGGCTTGAACCCACAAACCGTGAGATCATGACCCGAACCAAAGTCTGATGCTTAACCAACTGAGCCACACAGGCACCCCTGTGCTTTCTTCTTGATGACATAGTTTGAGTAGAGGGAAAAATGTCTTGTATGCAGGTAGCTTTTATATTTAAGGTTAGCCTCACATAGTGCATATGAAAGATTTAGATCCTCCTATGTATTGGGAAACTTCTCTTTTCCAAAGTTGAATGGCATACTGGAAAACTCAGCAGTGACTGTATCGTAAGTATTCCAGGAGCACCTCCAGCTCTTTCCAGAAGAGAGCAATTTGGTTTTCTCCTTAGGATTATTTTGTCACAGACGACTATCCTTTCCTTATTAGTAGACCTTCCAGAATCCTACTACAGTTTAACAGTAAGACTATTTTGTATCTAGTGTAATAATGTTCTCATTAACAAGGTCATTTTCTCATGCCACATTACTAGGATAATAAAAAGTTTCATCAGCTACGGAATGAGAAATGGTTACTTCATAGAAACTGATTATCATGAAGGCCATTCCGAATTAGTGGAAAGTCTGGATTGTGTCATTTAAAGGTCACAGATCCAGGAATTAGAAATAAATGCAAGGTAGAGCCTTTCTTTTTGAGCTGGAAGAGCCTCCATAGTTGGCATTCAAAATGTAACTGTTACTTCCTTTGTAAGTATAGTAATGATGTAACAAGGTGCGCTGGTGATGGTGTTGAGACCCCATCTGTGCACTTGGGAGAGGTGTTTCCAGAGGTTGAGGCAGATGGATGCGCTCTGGGGCCTTTCTGCTTTGAGTCTAAAGATACAACTTTGTACCTTCGTGATACTGACCACCTGAAGTCAAATTCTTGTTGTTTGGCTTGGGGCTTAGCGATCTCATGCAGCAGTGTTCGCTGTCCACCGTCCCCACACACCGCTCCTAACTGATGTTCACATGTGTGACACACACTCAGACCTGTAGGTATGGAGACACGTGAGAAGGTAGGTGATCATTACATGCACAAGAACAGGCACTAGATACCGGGTGTTGTGGTGTAGGTATGGCGGTGGGGAGGCTAGGGGACCTACCCGTGACCCACGGTGACCTGTAGGTGTGGAGAACAGCGACTTGTAACTCAGCTGGAAGGAAACTTGTAGAGGAACTGCTGTGGAGCATGATGATGGGGGAGGAGGGGTTGGGGAGGAAGGGGAAGTCTAGGAAACTGAAAAGCCCACATGGAGATGTGAAATGGGTGAGCCCTTCAAGCTGATCAATATTATTAGGTTGTCCCATTTGATGGCTTATTCCGTACTTGTTATTTTCTTCGATCACTGGTTACTCCGTGTTTCCTGTGAGTCGGCGCTGCTTTTCAGGGTTACTTTGCTGCTAGTCATCCGGGCAGCTCCTATTTTATGATGATCGTGTTCCTCATTGTGGCCCTGACGTCTGCGATGACCCTTGGTACCTTTTTCTTTTTGGCTTGTGTTGTTACTTTTTGACTCTCAGGAGAGGTGGGGCATATTGAGCTAGGAGGAAGACAGGAGACACCTGGGGCTCCTGGTCAGAATGAAATTTGTAGCTCTTATTTCACAGGCTGCACATCTGTCTCCCTCCTCCCCTTGGTGCCATCATCTCCTTCTCCTGCTTTAACTCCTGGCGTTCTTTCTGACCTTAAAACATCTGTGTTCTTCCCCTGCCAACACCACCACCATTTCCTGGCTGTAGGTATTATTAAAAAGTATTAAAAAATCCTTGTCCACTAAAACAAGCATATAGTACTTCTAAGGAATGTTCATTGAGTATAAATATGCAGAAATAAATTTAGATTTGCTGTAGAATTTGTAAGTGGTTGTATTGATTACATTTTTTTATTTTAAATTATAAAAATGGCAAAAATTTATTAAAAACAAAAGGCAAGAAAAGTCTTGGTAGGTAATAAGTTTACATTTAAAATGAAAGTATGGATCCTACATTGTCTAACCCCTTTTATGGCACCCATGACAAAGCCATGTGACGTGTGTCTTATTTGTGAACATGTTGATTAGAATCAGTCTTGTTGTGGAGATGGCTCAATATAATATAGGGGTTGCAAAGTATGGCCCGTGGGCCAGATCTGGCCAGCTGTCTGTTTTTGTAAATAAAGGTTTATTGGGACACAGCCACTCTCCCTTGATTACGTATTTTCTGTGGCTGCTTGTGCAATACAGCAGGAGTAGTAAATAGCTGTGACACACCGTATGGCCTAAAAAGCCTAAAATATTTATTGTCTGGTCCTTTATGGAAAAAAAACAAACCATGATTGACTCCAGGTACAAACCAGAGTTCTTTTTGGAAAAAAATTCAAAAGCCTGTGTAAAAAACCTGGGCCAGTAGGCCCCTGAGTCTCTTTGCCCACAATTGGGGTCGGTACATTAGAGGATAGGAGGCCCCTGTGTTTTCTGCATGATCTGTCTGCTCCCAGACAGCAGCATGTGCATACCTTGCTGCTGGAGTTTGTGGAGAATCCATAGATGCAGAAATGCAAGAAAAGGAGAAGCCGTGAAAAGCAGAAATGGTGTAAGGGAACTGGTAGGAAAGACAGAAAACTCCTCTGTTGCCTTTTCCATCCTCAATTTAGGGCTGTGCTTATTAAAAAGGGGGAAAAAAAACCCTCATTCCCCCCTCTCCCCATTATTGCACTCTCTGGAAAGGTCCCAATTAAATATTCATTAAAGATTCATATTGCTGAATTGGGATTCTTTTAAAAATGTAACTGGCTGTAGACTAATGGAAGAATTTATATGTAGAAAATCACCAGAACGTGAATCCCCATTCTGTGTATATAGTATAGGTGTATATACATGTGCGCGCACACACACACACACAGTTGTATCTACAAGGTTAAAGATGCAAACCCTTAAAAGACTCTGTGTTCTGAGTCCTGCGTGCTGCATTAATAAGTAGTTTGGGGAGATTGCCTTCTTCCCTACCCTAGTTGGGGAACTTGTACTCACTGAAATGAGTTTTTTTAAGTTATTTTGAGAGAGAGAGAGAGCACACGCACACGAGCGGGAGAGGGAAAGAGAGAATACCAAGTAGGCTCTGCACTGTCAGCGCAGAGCCTGATGTGGGCCTTGAACCCACAAACTGTGAGATCGTGACTTGAGCCCACATCAAGAGTTGGACATTGAACCAGCTGAGCCACCCAGGCGCCCTGAGAGAAAAAGAATATTGGAGCAGAGAACGCTTTCTGTTCTAGTTACATGAAACCACTTGTAGATCCTCAAACACACCATATTTAAGGGGTCCACATCTTTTTGCTCAGGCTCTTTTAGCTCCATTTTTCACACCCTAGTCTCCTTTGCCAGGGTCCCTCTCTTTACCCAGCAACCATAGTGGGACTTTGAAGAGGCTAGTACTGAGAAGGGCTTTAGAAGAGAATATGAAGGATGTACAGGAAGTAGATGACTGGGCAGCAGAGAATTCCCCTGTTATGTCAAAACTTTGCCTAGTGCCAGATCTGCCCTGGGAAAGGGGCTGGGCTTGGGTGGCGGAAACTGCACTCAGTCTTACACCTTTTCTACCATTTACTCTGTTCCCTGAATTCTTAGTATGCTGTTCATCCAGGACATGAGTCCAGTTTGGGATTGAATTGCCTTTGTGGGCAAACCTGGGAAGATAGTCACCGCTTAAAGCCTTTTTATTGGAAGGAGGGGAAAGTGCATTCCAGTTTTTGAGTAAGTGACTGTTACATGTTTGTTTTTTTAAATTGAGATATAATTGATATGTTAGTTTCAGGTATACAACATAAATGACATTTGTACCTATTATGAAATGATCACTACAATAAGTATACTTGACATGCCTCACCATATGTAGTTACAAAAAACATATCTTTGTGTAAAACTATCCATGAACTTGGTGTGTTGGAGGAGAGAGTCAGAACTGCCCAGCAGCTGATTTGGGGATTGAAATAGCGGCTTTTCTTTGTGTCTTAAGGTGGTTGATGGTTTGCCAGTTCAGTCTTTTCCCTAGCTAAGATTGCTTTCTCCATCTCTTCCTCCTTGCTCAAGAATTTCAGAACACAAGAAATATGCGTATACAACAGGTAGTTACTCCTGTCTTACAAGAAGATGATCCGTTATTACAGAGAAAACCCCTACACCGTGTCTGCTGGGTGTGGGACACAGAGGTGAGAAGCTGGTCCTTTAAGGAGCTTTGGCTTAATAACTTTCAATCTACTTCAGAAATGGTCCCTTTAACACTTTATCTTGTCCACAGCTGTAATATCTGTGAAATCACTGGTTTTGGTGGTTTACTTCACATAGTGGTAAATAGTAGACAGTGCTGACTGTATGCCGGGCCACACATCAGTCCTGGAATGTTCATCTTTATTTGATTTTCCTACAGCGCTGTGAGGGGTGGTCTTGTTATCTCCCTCTCACAGGGGCCGGAGGGGAAGCACAGTTACATTGGATGCCCTGCCCAAGGTTCCACAGTTAAGTGGGAGAGCTGGGTGTGAACCCAGGCCAGCAGGCCCCAGAGTCTGTGTGTGTAACTGCTACACGATACTAGCCCTCTTCTATAGCTTTTACAGTAGGAGAAGTTCCCCTGTGTGCTGCTAAGGTCATTTTGGGGCAACATCCAGCAGTATGCAAACCACGCTAACGTGACATGCTACCAGGGAGTAATGAGTCTCCCAAGGCTATAGACACTTTGTGACTCCCAGTCTTGTATACGATACAGGTCCTGGCTGGGGATAGGATGTCCTTTGATCCGGCCTGTCTGCTTCACTCTTATTCTCCTCCCCACTTGTCCTGCTGGGGTATTTTGCATCATCTAACTGGTTCTGCCTTCTCCAAGATGCAGCTCAGATGTCCGTGAAGAGGTAGTAGGAGACCTCAGTGCCCCCACAGGCTCCTTCCGGCCCTTTCTTCAGCACTGGTGATGACTGGACATTGTTTGCACAGCTGCCCCTCTGGTATGAGTGAGCTGAAATAGTAAAGAGGGGTGGACTTCCTGATCAGACGTTCCTGGCCTTCCTGAAGTCGCTGGAGTAACGTGAGGTCCAAGAGGTCTTCTGGACACCCCTTTATTTGCCGGTCAGCCAGTGTAGCCCATGGGCAGTGCCCTTTAGGAGCTCTGGAAGCTTGATTACTCAGCCCCCTCCCCATGTTGATGTGCGCTGGGCATGTCTCTTGACCCAGTGCAGGTGCTCTAGAGCAATTCTGTTGCTTCTGGAATTGACACGTTGCTTCTCAGAACCAGGGAACAGAACTCCATCTGGCCTGTCAGCCTATTTCCTTTGGTGCATTCAGGCTGCCCAGCGCTTTGTGTAGGGCAATAGGGAGCAAAGCTGCCACTGAGCACACGCTACTCTTGACAGGTGCAATCAAAGGGAACCAGGAGTGCTCTGATGAGGTGGCTCAGGGACGTGGAGGCTCTGGGGATCACAGCCCTCTGAGTGAGCTGTCCTCTGCTGAGTGTTGTGTGTGGCTAAGAGGCAGCCTACCCTAAGCAGCCAGTCCTTTGTGTCTTTTATCAGTCATCTCTGAAGCTCTGGGATACTCCAGGGACGGGGGGTGGTATGACATGTTCTGGTGTTATTTGCCTCTTTGGCAGGAGAAGCCAGGAATCTAGCTTGCCTAATCCCACATCCATGTCCTGAATTTCAGGAAGAACTGGTCTTTGGAGGAACGTGGTGGCTGGGAGCAGGGGCTCTCAACTGTATCAGATCCAATGCCCTCTTTTTATAATATGTTGTAATTCCCCTCCTGTGATCCTAAAATAAAATGGACAGATGACATGACCTGCTCACACAATGTCTAAAGGTCCATAGAATGCCCAAGCACTATTATAAAGGAGAAGTAAAAAGAAATTCATAATATAAAAATTGCATGTATTTCAAAATGTAAGTGGCTCACTACACCTTCGTCAGATGATGAAGTTAGGTGCTCGCATCTGTGTGGAAGGACTACATTTAGATTTAAGAAAAGACCAGAAGCCATTCCATAGCAGAAAAATGAGAGAGAGCTGGTGCACTTTGAAATAAAAGAAGTAACAGACCAGACTTCTCTTTATATGTTAGGAGAAAGTGGGGAAATACCTTCATTGAAGCAGGGATAATATGTCCACTCTAAAAACACTGTTGAAGTTGAGCAAGTGAGGAAGTGCAACATTTTTGCAAGAGCTAGGCTGCCTTTGTCAGGGTCACATCAGAATCCTTAGTTTCCTGCACTGGGATGTGGAATGTGTGCTGACAACGTGTTTCAGAAAATAGGTCTCCCATCTTTAAATCCCTCGCCAAGCCAAGCACTTTGGAGACCAAACCTTTAACAACAGAGGTCTAGGAAGAGAGGATGAATTTATAAGGCGTGTAGGGAAGTTGGGGTGAGGATAAGGGGGGTGATGTGCAACTGCTGAGGACAGTGTGAGAGTAAGAATAAAACCCCAAATAATTTCTCTATGCAGTTTCTGTGGTGAAACTCAATATGGTACAAATTCTTACTATAGGACAGCAAAAATGAAATCTGGTAATGAAAATAATTGGTATCCAGTATTTCGTGGCTCTTCAAAAATTTGTTTGGCTTTAAATGTATTTAAAGGAGCTTTCAAATCCCTGTTCCATTTGGCAGGAAGTGGCTTCACATGCCGGCTGGTGTCACGGCTGTGTGGTAGCCATTCCAGTGCCACAAGCCGTGGTGCTGTTGGTGACATACTTCTCTAACATGGTTAGTAAATCGTGATGAAGGGTGTATTTAAACAGTGCCAGCATGCTTGTACTTCACCAATGGAAGTAGGGTTCAGAAGTTGTTCAGGACATGGGACAAGGTCCAGGACTCTCCCACATTGCAGGCTGTCTTACATCCATGGCCCATTCCACTGCTGTCATTGTGTTGCCCCCAAATGTCCCCATGGATTTCCAAAACACTTCTTTTGAGAGGCCTTGAGTTTGGGGGCATGAGGCTTAAGACAAGGTTTGGTCCCTGCAGCTGGAATCCTGAGGCTGCAGGGGGCCGCCCAGGAGTGAGGTCTCTCTGCTGATGGAGGAGAGGGGCTGCCCAGGCTGCTATGGCTGCTGCTGAAGGAGCGTGGTGAACAAGGCAGGTCCTCCGTTGCATCTGTTACAGAGCCCAGGGGTGGGGTTCCTCCAGTACTGGGCCCCACGGTTACTGCTCCTGTACACCAACTTTTCCAGGTCACACACCCACACACCCTATCTGCTTCTCGGGCCCAGAGAGTTCCAGGACGGGATCTCAGCCCTGGTTCTTCTGTCTCTCGCCATGTGGGTGGAGAGCCCCTTCTCTTCTTGTCACTGTGGGGCTTTGCAGGACCCGTGTCTTTCCATCCTTAGGTGACTTTTTTTTTCAGAGCCCTCATCTGTCTTCCCTGTCCCCACCCACGTCTTCTTAACTTTTAATCTCCAGGTATAAATTGGCCCATGGGTCCACATCCTTCCCATATAGTGAGCAAGCTTTTTGCTAAGTAGGTCACACACACATGGGCCAAATCCTCAGGAATCAGGACACCGTTACCCCAAAGTTACATAGCCAAGGAGATGACAAAGTGATTCTTCTAAATTGGAAGGAAATATGGCAGAATGCTTCATGATGATTTTCTGTTCCCATTGTACTTAGAAGCAGCGAGCGGGAAACACCCACGTATACCATTTAATTTCTGATAGGGTACCCCGATACACAGATGTAGAGCTTCCTCCCAGTCCCACCCTCGACCATGACATCAGCTGCATCCCGTAATACATGTTAGTTCAACCTGTTCTTAAGTTCTTGATTGCCCCATCCTACTCCTTGCTGAGTGGGGCTCTAGGAAAACATGAGTCTGGGCATGATGTGTCTGTCTCCGAGTTCCTGCAGCTTACGACCATTATTTGCTGCCTTTCCCACTTTGGCCTTCTTGCCATTTGGATACAGGCCTTTTGCTTTGGAATTGTGCTTTCTTGCCTCCTGCAGCAGCCCTCCAGGTTTTGCTTCCTGTAGATCGTTCCTGCATGAAGTGACCACCACCAGAGAAATGGATCTTTAAATGTTTATATCGTTTTGTCTTTATCACAAATTAAAGTTTCGGTGCTATTCTAACAGGACAGAAAATGAGGGAAAATGATGTTTTGTATCTGAATCCAAGTTGAATTTTTGAAATGACAGAGATTCACGTTTTGAGAAACAATTGGATTAACTAAAATCCATGCTGCCTGACCTTTTTGGGATTGCTCCTGGTATAATGAATGAGTCACTGTCAGGGCTTCAAGTGTTTCTTCCCCCTCCCCATTCTGAACAGTGAATTGCAAAATCTCGAGTTATGTCTTGTCTGCTATCTCTGGAGCAAGAAAGGACTTTATCTCTGCATCTTGTAAATCCTGCTCACCTTTTTTATTTATGTCTGAAAGAAGCAGGTTGAATTCAGCTGCATGCTTGTGACTCGGGAACTATCCAAGGTGAGAATGAGGCTGCTTTTTTGTAGGCCTGCAGTTGGAGTAATTGGGTTCCTCCCTTTCCTCCCCATTATGGCAAAGTATGCACCAGTTTAATTGCCCAGGAAAGAGTTTTGTTGATATCTGGAATGCCATTTGCTTCAGCTGGCAACCACGTAGATCCAAATGTTTTTTGGTTTTTTATTGACTGATGATTGACGAGACACTCATTACTTTGAATTATCAACATTACACATTGAACAAGAAATGATTCCTTTTGAAGTAGCACAGAAAAAGAAGGGCCATGGGTGAAGGGCAATGGCCGTCTGAAGTCTTTTAGCCAAGGGACCTGTCATGTTGGAATTCTTAAGAGATTCTTATTCTGGTGAAACTGCTAATGTAAAAATGGCATGAAATGAAAGAATGGTTTGGGTGTTTTTCTGTAGCCCCTTTGTGGCATCTCAGATCTGGGCTTGGCTGATAAGAGAGTGGTTGTATCTTACTTGAAATAGTGAGTTTTTCTCTTGAGAGAAGAATGTTGGGCTTTATCTCACAGTAAAATAAAACCAGACCTCATCAGAGCTTTCTTGTAAGCCTACATTTACAGTTGAGGAAGCTTATGAATAATGAAGGAAACACAAATGAAATTTTCTTGACCTATGCTCAACTAAAAACTAAAGGAAAACTATATGTTCCCTGGTGAGAGACCCATACTTCCCTATGAAGTTCAGTGTTGTTTATGAAGGCCTAGTTTACTGAAAGTTTATAATGAAGAATATGTCTCTAGTTTCACTTTGAAGTCTTTTAACTGAGTAACAGAGAAATCTGAAATTTCTACATGATTATATAAAATAGTATTTGAATTGCTTGTATGAACAGCTGAGTGTGTTTAATCTTCAATTAAAGTATTCATGCAGTGTGTGGGTTATTGCCACACATAATAAAGGGACGCTATTATAATTCAAAGATGAGAAAATAAAACATGTTGAACAATTTTATTATTTTAAAGATAATCCCTGTTGAAGGTTTGGTGGGAAGTCTTTGGTAACTTATAAAACATGTTTGGGTGATCTCTTTGGAAGTTGTTTACTGATGCTGGTCAGCCTGATATTGGTATAGAAGGGAGATGATTGAATTTATCTATTTGTGTGATTTAAGATGGAGAAGGAACTAATGCTAATAAGTTAGGAAGAATATTTGATACACATTAATGACAGAATTAGGAGAACTAAAAAAAGTTAATTTTATTTAGCCTGAAGGGTTATTTTCAGAATAGATCAGTAATTCTAAATGAGCATCAGGCCTTAGCAATAAATGAATATGAATTAGCAAAGCTAGAGAGGAATCGGAATAGAGTTAGAAGGATTACAGTCTTGTAGTCATACAGCAGTCTCGGTCTTTGCTTGCATTACTGTGCAGGCAAATGGTAATCAAGTGGGTAATCAATGCTTACTGTTAGTGCGCACTGTGTAATGTGCATTTCATCCTTAATCCCAGTTCTCTGCACAGCCTTGAGGATAAATAGTTGTGTTATCACTTTGTATGTGACAATGAGAAGGCTTACAGAACCCAAGTTAAAAAGATTGTGAGCGGAAGATCTGGCCCCATCCCCAGAGTGTATACTGTTTCCCCCACTTCCTCCAAAAGAGCCCTCTCGTTGTTCTGTTTAGCATTACCCAGCAGTGTTACAGGTCCCTTGTTAGCCTGGTGGTCTCCTGCACATTTGGTTTTCTGGTGCTCCCCTTGAAACAAGGCTATACATACCAGAAGTCTAGAAAACCCTCTTGGGACCTCCTCTATCTTGGTCATCCTCCATGTCTCTCTTTCCATTCACTTCTCTTCCTCCCCCTCCCCCTCCTCCCCCTCC
>JAQQST010002019.1:0-11077 GCA_028646485.1 Cryptoprocta ferox
GGGGCTGCTCTCCGAGGCCCCATCTTGGTGGCCATGGGGAGAAGAATGGCGGCGCCCCAAGCCCTTTTAAACAATCATTGCAAGCCACTCTTTTGGGTCTGATCTCCCTGTGCTGCAGGTGGGTCAAGTTGTATTTTCCAAGCCCCGCCTCATTTCCAAATCCTAGTCCACGCACTTTAATGCTACTGCCCAAGATGAGATGTACTCCTGCAGGCAGCAGCTTTCTAGCCGGGACTGAGTAGGGAGACTGGGGAGGAGCTTTCTCCTGGCTCCACCTGGAATTGGCACGCCGAGCCCAAGGAAAAAGCAACAGCTAAAGGGGACGGATTTCTCTCCCTGTGCCCAGTGGTTATATATGGGATGATAGTATCCCACTCCATCCGGGGCTGAGGTTTTTCTCTTCTCTAGAGACAGCTCTATGAGCGTTTTCAGTCTCTCTTTCTCTTCCCCTTGTCTCTCCGTGGCTCTGCATGCTCTCCCTCGCTCTGTGCTGGGGGTGGCTCCCTCCCCTCCAAGCCTCTGGGCCCCAGCCCATTTTTTCCCCCCAGTTCGCATTCACTCAGGTACCTATGAGGCTGTCTTCTTTGTGGACTCTGTGTGTTTTCCTCCCACTTTTGCAGATCAGAGTATTGTGGCTTCAGTCCTTCTCAGTTTGATAGATGTGGGTGGCAAAAATTACAGAGCTCCCTACTTCTCTGCCATTTTGCCCCTTCCCTCTATGGCAATCTAATTTAAACAATGATTTCCAGAAAGACATTCTGATAAATAAGCAGGAATTGCTTGTACATTTTGTCTTCATATTGTAAACCTTGGCATAGTGCAAAAATATCTGCATCAAGAAACACTATTGACACACACAGGAAAATGTAAGGATGAAAAATGTTTGTGAATATATACAGTTAAAAAAATAACTCTCTGCAGTGGTTAGTTTTACGCTTTGCAAACAAACCCTGAAGGGTATGGATAAATTGTCTTAAGACAGTTTTGCTGCATCCTAATGCAGATGTAGTGTGGAGTCATACAGTCTCCTTCATTTTATAATGATACTGTCTTGGTATCTGAGAGCTTAGAGTTGATAAAGAACTCTATGGAAGAGTTAATCAGATTAGGCTTCTTAAAGGAACAAACTTTTAAGCTAGATCTTGAAATAATTGATAAAGAAGGAAATTTCATGAGATGCAAAAGATACAGGAAAATAGAGGTTGGAATTGAAAATATCCTTAAGGACAATAAGAAGGAGGAACACAGGGTAAGTCATATATAAGGAGTTAAGAAAGATGAGAGGGAGCCATGGATAACAATACAGTGTTTTGAGTAAAGGACTGAAGCATTTAAATCTGAATCATAGGTGGTGGAAAATCATATCCGTACAGAGTTCTTTGTAGCAGGTATGGTAAAAACAGATGAAAGACTAATTTGTGTGAGACAGATGACTAAGAGTAACAGAGACCTGTTCAGTAAATTTCATGTTCAAGTACCTCTATTTGGTAGTAAGATACTGCAGTGAATTAGAAATAATTGCTTCCTTCAACCCAATTTGTTCATAGTCTCATGGAGCAGAATGGAGTACATGTAATATAAACAGAGGTGCTACAAGAAAAAAAATAAATTTCAAAAATTTAATTTGAAAAATTAAGGAATATGTAATGGAAGAAGTACCTTTTAGGCTGGTTTTGAAGAATTAGTGGAATTTCTATAGGCTTGGCTAAAGGAAAGTCATTTTAGGTGGAATGACTAGGCCGGGCCAGGGGTAGAGGTCAGCAGACAAAAGGCTTATGGTTAGTGCATTAGAAAGAATATGTAAAATACTGAGAATGTTTTAAGTTCTTTGTAACATCACAGTGTTTAAATCTGCATGGAGATCAAGGATGGGCAAATAGGAACACCCAGTTTGGTTTGCCAATGACTTTTTCCTCCACTTGTTTCTTATGCGAGAATTATGAGACCATTGAAGGAGAGAACTATGGGATAAAGTGTCAGTAAAGCTGGAATGGATGGCATCATTATATCTATCGTATACAGATAAAGCAACTTGAAGTATACGCAGTGCCTTCACTTATATTTTCTAATTCCATCCTCTCAAAAACTTTATGAGAAGTGAGGGAAATTATTATTCTCCTATCCCATATGAGACAATTTAGATTTAGAGACATTTGCTCAAGGTTACTCAATTGCTAAGTGGTGGAGGAATGTTTGAATCTAGGTTTCCTGATGTCCAGTGTAGTCTTATTATACCACACATGCAAAATGACAAGAGAAATAACTCTTGGAACTGATTGTAGAATAGTATAAAGGGAGAATCAACACAGAGGAAAATAAAGAATATACCTGAAAATCTCTAATATGCTACGAAGAGAGCTTTCTAGTCCTTGATTTTAAGAGGTAGTATTCCCTCTACTGGTTGATGGACTAGCTAGGAAATGGCCAACTGCTGAGATACACTATTAAACTGCTATATCTGAATTTGAAATCAGTTGGTCTGGTCATGCCCCATTTAGTTGTTATTTGAATGGACAATGTAAACCTGTTCTCTGTAACAAATAGAAATGAATGAGCTCCTACTAACAGGGATCCATGTTCTATGAAATACATGTTTACTCATAATTTTTATTATAAGGGCAAAAGGAAGAAAAAGATCCTTTAAAGAATTGTTGTAGGATGTCTAGAAAAACAGAAACACAAATACAATGCTACTATCTTCCATTAGATAGTCTTTTTTTCAGGTTTTTAAAAGAGAAATGAGGAATTTTAAGGGTTTTGTTCATGGCCTCATTAATCTTCACGATGTTCCTGTAAGTCAAGTAGGTGGTAAGAATTACTATTAAGAAGAGAATAAGTTTAATGCATTTACTTGTTGCAAGAAAAAGGCACAAGGAGACAGGAGACTTGCAGTAAGAACACTTTAGTTTGAAATATTACACACAATAACAGGGAATAAAGAATTATCCAAGGGAGGAAAAAATTAAATCTAACTACTCTATTGGAATATGGAAATGTTTTCTCATACTGAGTGAAAATAGAAAATAAATCATAATGAAGATTAAAAATAGAAAAATTTATGACACTTCAGCTAAATTCAATAAACATTTATTGAGTGCCTAATGAATTTAAACTTTAATCATTTTCTGTTTCTAGTTATATTGAAAAATGCAGTTTCTAAAGCCCAAGTATTAAAAATATTTTTTAAATGCTAAAGAAGTTTCCCTGAAAATAGAAGCAGTGTATGAAAATGAGCTTTAATAATGATTATAGTTGTGAGTGGTTGTAAGGAAGGAGAAGAAATAAAAATTCTTAGTAGGATTTCTGCTGAAGGGTTGCATAAATTATAAAAAACAGACACAGGGATAGCCTCTGTATTTAAGTACAGATTATGGAAAAGTGTTAAATAAAGGATGATGATTAGCTATTCATCTTCAGTATGAACAAAATAAAAGGAAACAAATTAAGCCATAACATGAAGTTTTAGTAGATACTTGGAAAGATTTCCCATCAACAATCATTGCCTAGTGCAATGCTAGATTGGGCTTTTATTAAGGTAGGTTGTAGGTTTTTTCTTGCTTTTTTTAGGCAAGAAAGAAGGTAGAAACACAGAGGTATGTGACTCCTAAGGTCCTTAGCATGTGTGTGTGTGTGTGTGTGTGTGTGTGCTTGTGTGCATGTGTGTGTGTGTATGTGTATGTATTTTAAGGCAATTTTTTCAAGAGATTGTTAAATTCATTGTTAAATTCCATTAAGGGATGGATTGCTGTTTTCTTCAGATTATTTCTTGAGAATGTCTAAGTTTACAGATCTTAAAAAGAATCTAAGAAATCGACATGCTTTCATGTAGAACTCTGCTGTTCCTAGCAATCAAAAGCAGGTCCAAAACAATTAATTGAAGATGGGAAAATCAATTACTCAATATATATTGTGTATGTATTGTGAGAGGTCTCCAAATTTTAGAGGAGGCCAAGATGCTTCCCTTTTATATCTGTTAGATGCCCACAGCTATGGCTGCTGCTTCCTGACTGTCAGGGAGAAAGGGCTTTCAGCTGTAGTATACTTGATCTTTCAGAAGTATATATATCCCTTCCAGAAGCATATAGGTTTTTAAAAGAGAAGTTGATGGATAAGGCAATGTTTAATGTAAAAGAAAAAAGCTCTAAAATTTCAGCCAGAGGGAGTGGGGCAGCCATTATATTGACAGAAGTCCATTTAATCACACTATAAAAGTGCCTATCTGTGCTTAAGATTGGTGTAGGAACAAGATATAATAAAATAGTAAATTGATAACATCACCAGGAGGAAATCATTTGAAAGAGTGAAAAAAGTCATAGAAGGAGAAGAAAGCTAAGTAAAGAGAGATAAGCTGGTGATGGGGGAGGGAATAGAGATCGAGGGAGAATTCACAGGAGAGAGATCCCAAAGGATTATATACCCTGTTCTAAAGTAGCCAAAGGCAGGGGAGCTTGGGTGGCTTAGTCAGTGAAGCATGAAAGTCTTGATATTGGCTCAGGTCATGATCTTGAGTTTTGAGATTGAGCCCCAAGCTGGGATCTATGCTGAGCGTGGAGGCTGCCTGGGTTTCTCTCTCTCCCTCTCTCTCTCCCTTGCGTGTGCAAGCATTTGCGTGTGTTCTCTCTCTATCTCAAAATAAGTAAATGAACATTTAAAGTAGCCAAAGACAGTAATCTATGTTACTAAACATAACCATATGTTACTAAAACAACCAATCAACTTAATGTAAAAGTTAAAGATGTTTCTGAGTTATGTAGATGTAACCTTAGCTGCCTTATTGAAAAAAAATTCATCTCCTCTTTTTCTCTCTTCCCACTTGCCCTTGTATCTATCTATTTATCATCATCTGTTATCTCTACGTGTTTATTTTGATTCTTCTATCAGTTCCTTCAAGATGCCACAGATTAAAATGGATTATACCCTTCTAACAATGTTTCTTGATAACTTTGTGTGAGCCTCAAAACTAGATCAGTGTTTTTCTAGTGTCGTTCAAGCCTTGAAAAATTTATACATTTCTTAAAATGTAGATCTATTGATTAAGAATAGTCACTGATGATTGCAATGATGATCTATGTGGAGATTCTGTATTTTTAACAAGTTTTCATAATAAATTTTATGTACTATAATATTTGAGATGTATTGTTGTAAAGCTATAGAACCTTAAAAGTAACAAATGTTTCTGATTCTAGGTATATATCCTTGTTTGGAATATCAGTGTGAATGTAGAGGCCAGAAAAATGAAGCCGGATGGTATTGGAGTAGAACTTCCCAAGACTGCTCTCAGAAGGCTAACAACAGGTTAAGGTGAATGTGTCACTGTTTTCTACTTTCTTCTTACTGCAGTAAAAAGTCATTGAAATGCTGAATGCTTAACGTCTTTCAGCAGTAAGCCTCATAAGAACATCAATAAAATTTTAAAAATCCTTTTTTCTTTCCTTTTACTTTTCTAGCTTGCATGAGTGTCTCTCATCACCCTGCCTAACCCTTTCCCTACAAAATTTTTCTTCTTGAAACTTGAGCTCTGCTTTCATTACTTTTGCCATTATGTAAAAGGTGATTTTGGAAAAAAATCTTTTAGAAAAGTTTTACATATATGTGTTACAATTTTGACAATAGTGAAGAAAAATGGAATTCATTACTGCTACCGCAATGAAATTATCCTCCTGTAAATACTTCAGAGGTGATTTCCAGGCAATTAACACTGGGGACAAGTTTGATTGCTTATTGATTTCTGAGTATAACAGCACATTAATTAATTAATATTTTTGTAGGAAATTTTTAAATCTGCCTGAAATTAGGTTGTTTTTTAATTTTATATGAAACTTTAAAGTGGTTGAAATTAATCACATTTTAAAAGTTCAGGGTCTGGCCAGGTAATGTAGATATGGCCAACAAAGTTCTTTGAAGTCTGCTAATGAATAAAAAGTGCATCTTTGATAAGCCCCATGATCTTCTCTTGCATTAGATTGCATGATTAGATTTTTCCTCTCTTTAATTCTTTCAAGGTGATAACTAGCTAAAGAAAGACTACTGAGGACTGAGTTTTTATGCAAAGTGATTCTATTGGTTTTTATAACTATTTTAGATGAATATGAAAAACTTTTCAAGCATATATGGAGTTTGGTGTAATGTGATATGTTTGAGTGTCATATTTTAGCTCTAGTGTAATATTATAAAATTATTACTTTGGAAGAAAAATTTCATATCCTTATGGGGCCCCAAGATAGTCTTTTCTACTAAAGAAAAAAACATAAGACATTATCTCAGCCTTTTGGTTTATAAACTGTGCAGCTTGAGTATGTTGTTATAGTTTTTAAAAACAAGGAAATTCAAATTGTAAAGAAGTCTTATGAGTTGTGGTTGAATGCAAAAATTAGTTAATTTTAGGAAGTGTATTGGCTCTATCCTATAAGCCAATTATCCAAAGCTTATTAAAATTAGATGTATTTCTAGTCCAGATTTCTTTCTTGCTAGTTGGCTCAGAATAGTTTCATACCTAGTAGAGGCAGAGAATTAAAGTAATTACCTGAATACTTCAAGTGAGAAAGTGATTCTCCTTAAGCATCAAGTTTAATGAGGCTTAAAAAAGTTGTTTTAGGTTGACCTGAGTCAGTCTTCCCAACTCACCCTCAATGGCCAGTTGAATTTAATACTCAATACAAATAGTTTTTTTTGAAAAAAAAAAAAAAAAAAGGAGTCCTCTTTATGGGGGATATGGACAAAGAATTAGAAGTAGACCTTCTAGTTAGAAGGCCGGCTCCCTATGTCCTTTAATTCCCCACACAAGGCTTCTCCCACATAAATGGGGCTGCTAGGACTTTAAGGATCTCCTTAGGACCATGTGACTGTTCCCTGGAACTAGGGTTCATCCCTGGGCTTTGGCCATTCTCCCCCTTGCTTTCATTTATTAAAATCTTAGTGTTTTCACGGGTACAACTCCCCAAGGCTTTTACATAAGGCACGGGGCTTATGTCCCAATGGCTTTTAAATGGAAAAGGACATTAAGCTGGAGGTTTTAACTGAGACAGAACTATATCTGCACCATATCAAAGTGAGTCATGAAACAGATAACCCTGCAGGAAGTTTAAATTTGAATGAAAAAACCTATGAGAAGTTTCTTTCCATGGGACATGTCTCCCTTTACTTTATGTTAAGAGGGGAAGGATTCAAGGTGATTATTCAGAAAGCTTGATTGGATATCTACTGGTAAATGAACCAAAGGGGACACTAGGCTCACACTGTAGCTCTGGAGATTTTGTAGGCCAAGACTGAGAAAGGTTATCCCAGACTAGAGTGGGCCATCAGCTCAAGGAAGCTGGAATGGGAGGCTTCCTAATGTTGCCCAGTAGGACAGCCTGAAGGGTAAAAGTTAGAAGCGACTACCAGAATAGTAGAGACCAGGAAGGATATAATAAACTCTGAAAGAGATGGATTTGCTGGACCAAGGAACCACCCCAATGAGTCCATTTTAATGTTGGACATCTCTGAAGAATCCACAAACACGCCCAATCAGAGAGAGGCTGCTATAAACAGCTGTTACGCCAAGATAGTGTGAAGGTAGCTTAGGACTGTGTGCTCAACAAATGCCAGGGAAAACACTGTACTGATGGAGTTTGGAGCCAAAGGCAGAGGATAGAGTAGCACCATTAAACATATTTAAAAGGCAATGGGAGATGGAAGCATAATGGCATATTCTGATTACATTTCATGAACAATGTGCATAACCTCTAAGACTTGCTTAAACAATCAGGGGTTAATTAATACTGACTCAGACTAATATTAATAAGGAAGCAATGTTTAATAAAATTAGGAATCAAAGTTTTCATTTTCAGCCAGTACAAATTTTATTTTCTTGTTTGTTTACTTGTTACTTATTGTTTCCATTTTATTTTATTATAGTGTAGGTTAGGATCTCCTTGTAAGTGTAAGAAGAATTTTTTTTAATACCTACCCAAAGCCTTAAAGTGACAGCAGGTAGGGGAACCAATAGACCTAGATGCCACTGCAAAGTTTCCCTCAATACGATATGTTGTATTCCAGGTAGATTGCTTAATTATTGGGCCATGCTCTCTGAGATTGGCTTCTTGCCAAGGACAAGATGATAATGGCTGTCCTTATTCCTGGTTTCTTGTTTCTAGTTTATACAAGTCATTTTAGAAAACAAAAGAAAACAACACAAGATATGTGTAATCTTAAAAACATATATATTCTATTTAGAGCAATGATCTGAGGACCTGACAAAGAGCTATCTACAGAGAATTATTTCTACCTGCTCCACTCTGCCATATTTTTAGTACTGTGGTTCTGTTATAATATTGAGATGCACCTTTTATGACTACTACTATTATCATTCTCTTTTCATTATTTTCATTTTTATTAGACTTCTCCTCCTTGATTCCCCTCAAAGGTCTTCTTCCTCTATTTTGATTCCCCAGGGTTCATTCCTTGATCTTGAACAGATCCCTTTTATTTGCCAGGGTACTTAACTCTTCAACTGCTATCAGTGTGGGTTATTAATGGCTCACAACTGACCCCCTTCTCTGAAACTTGCCTAAATAAAGAGCCACCTCTCCTGGAAGTCATGCTCAGTTCCCTTTTCAAGGTATCGTACAGCTAACAGCTCTCTAATAGGAGAAGGGCTATGAAAACGTGGCCTCTTTGCCTCAAGGTGAAGCCAACTCTGGTATATTGCTGATTCAGGCCTCTATGAGATGAAGCGGAAGCTAGGTTCTATCTGAGACCATGTTTTGCTTAGATTTTCCTCCTGCAGTATCCTGCTTCTCCCACTGTCCTCCTGAGAGCACTCCTTCAGTAAATAATTCGAACAATTCCCATCTTGCACTGTTTCTATGGAACCCAACCTAAGATAATCATTTGTTCTCTCCATATAGTCTCTTGCTGTGCAGTCCCATGACTTCAACAGAAGCTAACATACTGACTTTCAAACTGATACTCTCCAGCTCATATCTCATCTAAATTCCAGACTGAGAAATACGATAGCCTTTTTTAGTTTTTGTCAAATTTAAGACTGCCTCCAATCGCTGGTCAAGGTTGTATTTGGATTCTTTTTAATTGCATTGTATTAGAAATTTCGGGATCATAAAACTCTGAGGCTTTATATGCCCTCTGTTCCCTATCAAATGCAACAATCATATGAACATAACATATTCCTATGGTCACATCAAGATTGTGGACAGCAGTATAAATTATATAGATGGGTTATGTGTAGTTCCTGAAGTTTTTGCTGTTTAATAAAAGTCTATCAGCATTCAAGAACATGAAAGTGATATTATAGGGAACACCTTAACTGCACTGAAATTCACAAAAACCCAAATCATGCAAACCTCAACATATTAATCATCTTTAGCAATAAGTTACTTATTCTAAGCTTCATAACACTGCTGGGTTACAACATAGTGAAGTTCATCTGCCCGATGGAAGCCTTTCTTCAGTTCCACAGGCAAAGCTTAATTTGGTGAACATACCTCTATTATAGTCTCATCACATGGCCTTTCAATTGTTTCTTGTTTGCCTCCCCTTGGGCCCCTTGGAGATATGGATTGTGTATTATTATTTTTTTTTATAATTTCTGGATGAATAGTAGGTACTCAATAAATGTCAGTTTCTGAAATAATGTGAAAAATGGAAAAGGCAAGAAAAATAGAGAAAGAAGGATTCATAGGATAGAGATGGGTTGACTTCACTTTGAGGCTGTTATTAATTTATTGCTTCTTAGCACTGCATGCACCCTTCAGTATTTTTTTTTGTGAGAAACAATGGCATTCTTTCAAGTATCTCTCCTTTAAAGTTAACACCATGTTAAGCTCTTCCAGTACAGGACACTGCATGGATATTGCAGGAGGAAGAAGTTCTCTTGCTGTCTCATCTGTTGCACTAGGGATTGTCAGGGCATTGTGTGGCTCCTGTCCCAGGCACAGGCCCAAAACAGTTCTTGCAAGGTCTTGCAGCCATAAAGGCCTGGCTCTTACCTTCCTATAGCTATTTTGGCATAGTAGCCAGAGCTACTGTGTGCTCTGTGTTCTGCAGGCCTCTTGGCCCCAGCAGCACCCAGTCTCCCACTGCATACGCATGTCACTGGTTACTGTTCATCTTCTCTCCCACCTGTATACTGGAGTTGCCCATTTTTTCTTTTTTTTAAAGTTTATTTATTATTTTGAGAGAGAGAGCATTCAAACAGGGGAGGGGCAAAGAGAGAGGGAGAGAGAGAATCCCAAGCTGGTTTTGCACTGTCAGCATGGAACCCAACATGGGGCTTGAACTCAGGAACCATGAGATCATGACCTGAGCCGAACCCAAGAGTCAGACACTTAACTGACTGAGCCACCCAGGCGCCTCAGAGTTGCCGATGCCTTAACCAGCAACTCTAGACCATCTAGGACTTACTGAACACTCTGTTCAGAATTTCTGTGAAATTCTCTGCTGTACAGTAGCCAAACCAAACCTTCTCCAGCAGTGTGATTGCCTCTAAATTTGTTCTCCGTTGAATGCTCTCCCTCAGCCCTAGGGCGAGTTTCCTTATAGTTTTCTTATACTTTTATTATAGTTAATAATTCTTTTTTAAAAATTTTTTAAAATGTTTTTTATTTATTTTTGAGAGACAGAGAGAGACAGCGCGAGCAGGGGAGGGTCAGGGAGAGAGGGAGATACAGAATCGGAAGCAGGCTCCAGGCTCTGAGCTAGCTCAGCACAGAGCCCGACATGGGGCTCGAACCCACGAACCATGAGATCATGACCTGAGTTGAAGCCAGATGCTTAACCGACTGAGCCACCCAGGCACCCCTATAGTTAATAATTCTTTATATTAACTGTCCCCCTTTTAACCTATTGTGTGATTTCTTTCCTGATTGCACTCATACTACTGCAGTGTCTGCTCTACAGTATGCCTTCTCCAGGCTAGCAGAAGTGACATACCTAAAACTGGACACAGTTCGATCGGTAGCGGGAGCGGAGAGCGGACCCCAGAGAGCCCTGAGCAGCCCCACCGCCGCCGCCGGCCTAGTTACCATCACACCCCGGGAGGAGCCGCAGCTGCCGCAGCCGGCCCCAGTCACCATCACCG
>JAQQST010002020.1:0-11076 GCA_028646485.1 Cryptoprocta ferox
CCCTTACTTTCAATCTGAAGGTGTCTTCAGGTCTCAAATGAGTCTCTTGTAGACAGCATATGGATGGATTTTGTTTTTTTATCCATTCTGCTACCCTGTGTCGTTTGATTGGGGCATTCAGTCCATTTACATTCAGTGTTATTATTGAAAAATGTAGGTTTGGGTTCGTTGTGTTTTCTGTGGAGTTCATGTTTATAGTGGTGTGTCTGGTACCTTGTATTCCTTGCAACATTTTCCTCATAGAATCCCTCTTAGGATTTCTTGTAGGGCTGGTTTGGTGGTGACGAATTCTCTCAATTTTTGTTTGTTTGGGAACACCTTTATCTCTCCTTCTATTTTGAATGACAGTCTCGCTGGATAAAGGATTCTTGGCTGCTTATTTCTCCTGTTCATCACATTGAAGATTTCCTGCCATTCCTTTCTGGCCGAGGCAGTGCTAATTTAAAAGCATCTCTTGCAGCTCACGGGATCGGGCCAGGCCGCTCGGACTTCTGCGGGAGGCCTGGAGGGCGCCTGTGCCCACCACGCCCTTCCTCTCCTGGGTCTCGCATCTCCATGCGTTCGATACTCGCATCGTAAGGAACAGAGACGACGGCCGTGTCTAGATGTACTCCGCCGCTTAAAGGCCCATGCTTTATAAAATCTGAATTTTATATACATATACATATACAAAATATATGTGAAACCAAGCTCTCACACTTCACTTTTCTTGGAGAATTCTGGTATTTTCATTAGGAAATACCAGATCGTGTAGTCATATATTTTTTAATTTTTTTGAACACATGTATTTTTTATTTATATACATTTTTTAATTTTAATGTTCATTTATTTTTGAGACAGAGACAGAATGTGAGCGGGGGAGGGGCAGAGAGAGAGGGAGACACAGAATTCGAAACAGACTCCAGGCTCTGAGATGCCAGCACAGAGCCCAAGGTGGGTCTCAAACCCACGAACTCTGAGATCATGACCTGAGCTGAAGTTGGACGCTTAACTGACGGAGCCACCCGGGCGCTTCAAGAACCCATGTATTTAAATAGGAAGGTTGCTGAGTGGATATGTTGTTCCAGAGGGTCTTCTCAGTATTACCCAAACTTTAAAGCAATTTTCAGTGAAGAGAATACATACGGGTTATGTGTCATATACTTTCCCGTGACTAATCTAAGATGAAATAATTTCAAAAACAATTATTTTGTTTTGTCAGACATCAAGCACCTGGGAAAGTATTTACTGATCATCTACTCTGTGACAGCTCTTTGCGTACATTCTGTTTCATGCACATAGTGCCCTATGAGGTGGATATGGTTGTGTCCTTTGCTCACAGATAAGGAAACTGAGGTGCAGAGAAACAGGTGTCTCAGGTCACCCGGCTGGTATCAGCCTGAACCAGATTTATTCTTATTCTTTTTTGAGTATAGCTGACACGCACTGTTACATTAGTTTCAGGTGCACAACAGTGACTCGCCCCCTCTCTAGACGTGACACTGGGCTCACAAGTGTAGCTACGACCTGTCACCACCCGAGGCTGTGACAGTATCACTGACCAAATTCCCTATGCTGTGCCTTTTATTTCCGAGGCTCATTCGTTCTCTAACTGGAAGCCTGTATCTCCCACCCCCCTCACCCATTCTGCCCGTCCCCTCCACCCCTCTCCCCTCTGGCAGCCTCAGTTTGTTCTCTGTATTTACAGGCTTGATTCTGCTTTTTGTTCATTTATTTATTTGTTTTTTAATTCCATTTATGTGTGATATCATATGGGATTTGTATTTCTCGGTCTTATTTCACTTAGCATAATACCCTCTAGGTCCGTCCATGTTGTCACAAATAGCACGATCTCATCCTTTTTTATGGGAAACGTTCCGTGCGTGCACGCGCATGTGTGCGTGTTGGCATGGGTGCGCACGTGTGCGTGTTGGCATGGGAGCACATGTGTGCGTCTTCGCGTGGGTGCGCACATGTGCCCACCATGCCTTCTATACCCACTCGCCTGTCAATGGACGCGGGCTGCTTCCATATCTTGACGATTGTAAATGCTGCAGCTAACATAGGGGAGCAATATCTTCCGGATTCGTGTTTTTGTTGTCTTTGGGTAGATACCCAGGAGCGGCATCCCGGGGTCACACGGTATTTCTGAGGAACCTCCACACTGTGGCCAGGGAGCTGTCCCAATGCGCATTCCCACCAACACTGCAGGAGGGGCCCCTGTGCCAACACCTGTTGTTCTCGTCTTTTTGTTTTAATGTTTATTTTTGAGAGAGAGCGAGCGCACACGTGCATGAGAGGGGGAGGGGCAGAGAGGGGGGGGGACAGAGGATCCGAAGCGGGCTCTGCACTGACAGCAGAGAGCCTGACGCGGGGCTTGAACTCATGAACCGTGAGATCGTGACCTGACTGGAAGTCAGACGCTCAACCGACTGAGCCACCCAGGCGCCTCATCTCATCTTTTTTATTTTGGCCACGCTGACAGGTGCGAGGCGACATCTCATCGTGGTTTTGATTTACATTTCCCTGATGATTAGAGCCTGAACTGGATTTGAACTCGGGTCTGATGGCAGAGACTGACCCCCTGCTGCCCATCCTGAAGCATCTAGAACAGTGCTGTGCAGCTAAGGGTGAAGTGCAAAAAGGGATTTGTTAATTACACGTGTAAATAATGTAAAAAGTTTTCTGAGCTGGAGGCACGTAATTACCAATTAAATGTTCAGGAAAACTACAGAATTTCTATTCATCATTATGGCGGGGATGCTTCTGGGTCCGTGCGCAGCAACAAACGATTATTAGGACCTGGAATTTCAAGGGATCCTACAGCAGTAGATTATGTAATGGCTTCGCCCAAGCCGAACTTTGATTTCCACTCTCTTTTCTGTAACTGACCAAGTGCAATGACTCTGTTACAGGCTTAGCTGTTTTGTTCCTACTGGTCCTCACTCAGCTTTCTGTAAACATTTAATTATTTTTGCAGAGGTAGTCCGTGTCTCTGGTTCAAAATCCAAAAGACACAGAAGGGTATTTCGTGGGAGGCCTCCCGTCCACGGCTGCCCCCAGCCACCTACTTTCTTTGAGAATCAGCCAATGTCACCAGCTCCTTGCACATCCTTCCGGAGATATTTGTGCATTTCCAAGGAAACATGCGTATGTTTTTGTTTTGGGAAAAGAGTAGCCTTTCCTCCTGTGGGTCTTCTTGGCTCGCATGTGACTGCCACACTCACAGCACCGCTGATACCGGGTGTGCGGAGTTTGCCCCGCAGCAAACAATTCCACACCACCAGCCGGGTGTCCTTCGATTTAACCCAATTCTGACCCTGTCCACCCGAAGATAGCGTCAGATCACGCAGGTTGAGGGCTCAGTCCCATGAACCTGCCCCACTTCAGATGCCAACGGAAAGGACTAGGTCCCCCGGTTACTCACAGCTCCTGACTGACTTGGCTACAGATCAGGTTCCCACGATCTCTTTCCCCTTGGACTTGATGATTTGCTCAGAGAGCTCACAGAACTCAGGGAGGCCCTTGTGTATATTTGCCAGCTTATTATTATTTTTTTAATTTTTAATGTTTATTCATTTTTGAGAGACAGAGAGAGACAGAGCACAAGTGGGGGAGGGGCAGAGAGAGAGGGAGACACAGAATCCGAAGCAGCTCCAGGCTCCGAGCTGTCAGCACAGAGCCCGACGCGGGGCTCTAACTCACGAACCTTGAGATCATGACCTGAGCCGAAATCAGACGCTTAACCTACTGAGCCACCCAGGCGCCCCTGTTATTTCTCCTTATTTAAAACAATTGGGGCGCCTGAGCGGCTAGGCCGGTTTGAGCATCCGACTTCGGCTCAGGTCATGATCTCGACGTTGGTGAGTTCGAGCCCTGTGTCAGGCTCTGTGCTGACAGCTCAGAGCCGGCTTCAGATCTTTTCTCTCCCTCCCTCTGCCCCTCCTCCACTCACACTCTCTCAAAAATACATAAACATTTTAAAAAATAAAAGTTAGCTGTATAGTAATGAGAAAATCCTGCAGATGAGTGGTAGCAAATGACATTTATTTTCCAGACTTGCAAACCCAACATATTCTTCAGCCAAAAATGGACTCTAAAGCTTGTAAGAAGAAATGTTGGTTTCAAAGTAGATGTCCTCACAATACCTCTTATTCCTTGTCATCCTTGTAAACATCAGACAAATAACAGCCTGGACGTAATCAGCACTAGTATTGGCTGTGCTGTTATGACAGGAGAATGTGCCCCAGCAGGTGGCCTGAGCCTTCCTGGCACGGGTGGGAGGTGGCGTATGTGTCTCACTAGGTCAATTCGATATGAATAGACACACACAGGCCTGGGTTTTAAAATTCTTCTGAATAAACGCTTCTTTTTTTCATTAAAAAAATTTGTAACGTGTATTTTTGAGAGAGAGTATGTAAACGGGGGGCGGGGGGCAGAAAGACAGAGAGGGACAGAGGATCTGAAGTGGGTTCTGTGTTGACAGCAGAGAGCCTGATGCGGGGCTCGAACTCATGAACCGGGAGATCATGACCTGAGCTGAAGTAGGGCACTCAACTGACTGAGCCCCGCAGGTGCCCCTGCATAAACCCTTCTTAAGGAAAAACACTTTTAGATATAGTGCTCGGCTTCTGGGGTCACTCGGTGCCCTCTTTCTCAGATTAAAAATGAGGAACAAGGGCGCCTAGGTGGCTCAGTCGGTTAAGCATCTGACTCTTGATTCTGGCTCAGGCCATGACCTCATGGTTCATGAGGTTGAGCCCCACATCAGGCTCTGCGCTGACAGCAGAGTCTGCTTGGGAGTCCCTCTGTCCCTCTCTCTCTCTGCCCCTCCCCTGCTCATGCTCTCTCTCAAAAATAAACATGAAAAATTTTTTAAAAATACATAAAGGTCATATCCATGGATGGAAACTACTGGAAGGACTTTCCAGCACAGCAGCCCCAAGAAGGACTCCCTTGGAGGTGATGAGCTCCCCGTCCCTGGACATGATCAAGCACTGGGCAACTATTTGGCACGGTTGCTATAGAGGACATTTCCACGTCAGATTGGACCAGACAACAAGTTCCTTGTGATTCCAAGAATCAGATTCTCTTAAAAGGTATCTCAAAAACCCAAAAGTAGACCCATAGATTTAGACCCATAGATTTAAAGGCTACCAAAATTGCTTCCCAAAGTTTTTTCACGTGGAATGAAATAAAGGGGAGGAGAATCCTAGCACCATGTGTACTGAGTGTTAGAAAGTTTGAAGGATTGGAACTATAAGCCATACATTAGCCGTCAGAAATGTATAGGGAAACAAAAGGAGCCCAGGACGTGCACGGGCCCCAACTAGGTAACCACGAGGAACGACAAAATAACGCAACCTGTGTGTTCTAAGGTCTTGAAGTGTATTTTAGTTTTTTGATAATTAGAATTCATAAATGTACCATCATATTACTTATGGCTACGGTCTATGATACCAGTGATACCAATTTTCCCTCTGTGATGGTGCTATAAAGCCTCCTTTTAAAATAATTATGCTTGGGGCACCTGGGTGGATCAGTCCATTAAGCAGCCAACCTGGGCTCAGGTCATGGTCTCATGGTTTGTGAGTTCAAGCCCTGCGTTGGGCTCCGTGCTGAAGCCTGCTTTGGATTCTGTGTCTCCCTCTCTCCCTGCCCGTCCCCTGCTCATGCTCTCTCTCAACAGTAAATAAACACTAAAAAAATAAATTAAATAATTATGCTTACATGTAAAAAGCAGTGTATTTGAAGGAAAACAGCAAAATAACTTTATGGGTGGTGCATGGAAGGGCCAAAATTTAAGAAGGTGGTACCAGAATGACTTGAGTTTGGGAAACACAGCTTTATTCCAAATAATGACAACCTCGAAATCACATAAAGCTTCAACGGCACCTTGCCTGAATATTCTACTTTGTAAGTTTCGGTTGCAAGCTTGCTAAGTTACAAACTCTAAGCCTTGCGCTGGACGTGTGCTTTACGGTCCATTAACCCCAGGCCGCAGCCAGGTGCCAGGTGCCAGGTCTACACCAGCCATCAGTGATCGGTCCTTCCACACTTCCTCCATCGGGCCCATTTCTTTGCTGGCTTGCGCGTGCAAAACAAGGTGTTTCTTTTGAAAATGTTTTCAAATACTTGTAATTATATTGGAGCTCCAGGATAAACAACTGGAGAGTCCTTTTTCCTTCTTTTTAAGCCCACGGAGAGATGCAGCAGCATCGAGTTCAGGCCTTCCGAGGGCAGACCCCCGGCGGAGGAGGCCGGCTTCACTTTTCACTTCACCCCTACCGCCAGTTCTCGAGTGAGGGTCTCAGGTTCTTCTAGCCCCGTCCACCCGGTGGGGAGGGCGAGCGTTACCTTTGCACATCGGTGCAGACACAACGGTGACCTTCGATCATGAGTCAGAACTCATTTCATATACTTCTGCCCATTCTACCTGTAAGACCCTCCCCCCTCGGGTCAAACTGGACCCTAAAATACCAACCATTGTTTCAAATAATTAAAGGTTGGGCAACCAGGCTCTACCCTACGAATATAACTTGATAAACCTGGTGTTTTAAGATTCTGTTAAACCCCACCTGGCAAAGGCAAAGCTAACAGGTGAAAGTCGCCCAGTCACGGCCCCGCGGTATCTTACAATATAATTGGCTACAGGGAAACGCTGTAAATCGTGATTGGTTACCGTTTCTACTCCGGCCCATATAAACCCCCGAGCGTCTGCTCGGCGGGGCGCCCCGGCGGACTTCGATGCACTCGGGAGGGGCCGTTCGGCCGAACTAAAATAAAACCCATTAACCAACTCCGCTTGTGTTCGTGGATTCTACTCTCGGTGACTCGCGTTGGGAAAAAAGGGCTAACGCTACCCTCCTTCCAGCACTTCTGGGAAGCCTCCGGGTCTGCAAACTGGGGGAGCCCCCAGGGTGGGGCCTCTGACGCGGCCAGATCCCAGGACGCCGCCCCCTCCTCTCGCCCACGGGCAGGAGTCCCGCGCACACGGGAGCCGCACGACGCCCACGCATGCCCCGGAGCGCGCCCTCGGGCGCGAACCCCAGACCCAGGACAAACCACGGGCTTCTCGCCCGGACTGAAACCCGAGAGAGCGCCGAGCGCTCCTCATATTTAAGCGGCTCCTGGCGGGGCGGGGGGCGGCGGATACATGAATATGCAACAGCAGCTCTCCAGCATGCCATTGGACAGCGGCTGCTTAATATTCATGACGCTTCTCGGGACCCGCCCCCCACGCGCCGAAGGCTCGCGAGACACCGGGGGGCGGGCTCGCGAGGCACAGCCTCCTCTGATTGGTTATCCTTAGAGGGAGGTTGCCTTCCATTGGCTGGTGTCGAGCGGTGACGCGGTCCGCTCCTGGGCGGGAGATGTGATTGCTGGCGCTCTGGGATTCCGGCTGTGTGGACGAGGACCGGTCCGCGTTTCTCTCCGATAGGTAACTCGTTTGCGTTCTGGTAGTGCTCTGCCGGCGCACACATCGCGACCGCCGTGCTCTCATTCCGCAGCCGGGCAAGCTGCCCCCGCCCCCCGACCTCCGACCCTCAGGGTCGCAGCCGCCCGGGCCTCGCGCCTCCTCCCGCGGCCTCGGGTCCGGGCCCAACCCGCTGGGCACCAGGGGCGCCGCGGCAGGGCCAGGCCAGACGCAGGCTCTCCGACCCCAGGCTCGGAGCTGTGGGCGCCGTCCCCTGCCTGGCACCGGGCGCCGGCGTGGGAGGTGCGCCCCGTCGAGCCCCCGGCCCACCTCCCCCGCCGCAGCGAGGCCGCAGGGTCCGCGCCTGCGCAGAGCCCCGGCTGCAGCCCCGCCCCCTTGGCCGGGGTGACGCGTCGCCGGTTGCCGCGGAGACGCGCCGTTGACCGGCCGGTGCTGCGCTGCCCAGAGCTGCTGCTGGGTGCGGTCGGCGGTTCCGGGAGGCGCCGCGGTGAGTCCAGGGCTCCCACCTTCGCCCAGACCCCCGTCCGGCCACCTGTCCGTCTCCCGGAGGCTGCTCGGACGCACCGAGGTCTTGGGGTGCATTTTGCCCGCACCCGGACGGACTCGGGGGGCCGTGGGAGGGCGGGAGGTCCGGGGCCCTGAGGGGCTGCGTGCGGAGCAGGTGCGGGGGGCGGGGCGCCTGGGCCCTGAAGGCCGCTTTCTCCCTTTTCCTCGCCCTTCGGAGGGTCTGTTTCTTTCACCTGCCCAGCAGGCTCCAGACCCGGCTGTCGGGGTGCAGATGTCGCAGGTGTTGGTTTGTCCAGGAAACGTGGCCGGGCTCCACTGTTGGCAGAACTCACTGAAAGGGAACACTGCCCAGGGCCCAGCCATTCTGATGAGTCACACACAGTCATGCCCGGGGTCACCAAAAGACCCGTGTGAGAATATTCCTGGCACTCTCCTGACAGCCCACACCGGAACCCCAAACTCCCAAACACAGTAGAGAGGACAGTTACCGCGGCGCATTCACGGCCTGCTGAACAAGCCACCCGGACCAGCCACAGCTGTACGAGCTCCGGGTGACTCTTCCAGACATAGCGTTGAGTGAGGGCGGTCAGATGTCCAAGGGGGCGCGTACTCCCTGCGTGATTCCAACTACGCTACGTCCAGAAACGCCAAAACTGACTTCTAGAGTGGAGTCACAACAGCGGGGACTGCCCTGGGGGAGCGCGGGTGAAGGACAGTCCACCGAGGGGAGCGCGAGGTGTGTACAGGTTCTGATCTAGGCGCTTGCCGGCATGTATGTCACACTTTAATACAAACTGACATCAAAACAAGGACAGGTTGCTTTCCGCCAACCCGAACGTGTCTGCCTTTGTGGTCAGGACCTTGGGAAGCTGCGATGGCCAAACTTCTGCAGCCTCCGCCCAAGTTCCTGCCGTCAGAATGGCAGGTGGCTAACAAGAGCCAGTACCACAGAGCAGAGGCCCAGCGGTCCCACTCGGAGCGGCTGGTGGTGGAAAGCCAGAGGCTTGTGGAAGAGATCGGAAAGACCACGAGACGGTCTCAAAGCGACGTGAACAAGAAACTAGGTAAGGCAGGCCGCGCGCGCATGCCGGGATGCGGCCGGCCAGGCACAGCCACGGCCCCGTCGCGTTCCACGTTCGCGAGTGGCAGGGTGGTACCCCGAGATAGAGGGGGAAATGCGAGTGTTCCTCGGGCTCCGGCTCTGAGTTCGCTGCCCCAAGACAGAGCCCGCTTTCCAGCCCTCCATCGCTCGTTCCTCTCTGGGTTCGACGCGCACTTACTGGGCCTCCAAGATGATCAGAAACGGTGTAAAGGGCGGTGCCCTTAAATGAGCAAAACTCACATGAACATGAAATGAGACAAAACCTCCCAGATGCCAAAGCGGTGAGAGCTGGAGGGACGAGGTGTGGCGGGTCTGTGCCCTCCCGGGGGGCTCCGGGGACTCTGCTCACGCCTGCCTCTCCGTGTCTGGTGTAGACACAGCCCTCCACCCCCCAACCCCTCACCTCTGTTGTCACGTGATGTCCCCTGTGTGTGTCTGCGTCTTCTGTCTTGTGTGGGGACACCACACATACTGGCAGGGAATTTGACTGCACCTGCAAAGACCCTGTAGCTGCATAAGGTCACACGCACGAAGTGCTGGCAGTTACACACGTCGACCCAAGGCACCCTCTGGCGTGTGCACACACGTCACTGCAGGACCTCACAGAACGCACCCCTGCCTCCATCATGTGTCTTTCAGACTCTGCCTGGAGAGACCTTCTCAAGGCTCAGTTCTAGAGATCAATCAGGTCAAGGGGCTCATTAGTTCTGGAACCTTTCCTGACCCCCCAGCCTCCCTCCTTTGAGCTCCACTGTGCTTTTTACTGGTGAGAGTACAGACTCACACTGAGCTGAAACTGCCTGGTCTCGTGTCTGCCTCACACACCACGTCTGCCCAGTGTGTCTCCTGGACCTCATGCCCGGCAGGTGCCCAGCAATCGGTACGTTGGGCTCATGAATAAGTTCTAACGACAGAAGTCCAGGAGATCGTGTTCTGAGCAAGGAGGCGTGGGCCATGACGGCAGGAGGCGTGTGGTGTTGATGGGGTCCACACTGGCGTGCGGCACCTGGGGGACGGCAGGGTGAGGGGAGGCTGGCCAAGCCAAGCACGGCCGTGGGTCCATTCGGGGGGAGCCAGTTAGATGTGGGGGCAGAGGTGGAGGTTGGGGGTCATCGCAGGACAGCAGGAAGAGAAGCCGTGGGTGTGGATGAGAGCACTCGAGGGGTGTTCTGACAGAGGAGGCAGGGAGGGACGCGGAGGAGCAGGAGGGGAGCTGGGGGCACCAAGGGGAGACCCAGGCCGTGGTGTCACGGGTGAGGAGGTCTTCCACTGTATCGGTGGTTGTGCAAACGTCAGGGAGGCTGAGAGCTGAGCAAGTATGAACGGAACCCGTGACCTGAGTCAACGGCTCCAGCAGGGGCGGCTGACGCCAGGTGAGGGTGGCCGTCAGTTACAAGCAGCCGTGGGGGGACATCAGTGCACATGGTGGATTGGACACACGCATTTGCCTTCCCTCCCTTCGAGAATTCCAATGAAGTTGGGGCACCTAGGTGACTCATCGGTTAAGCATCCGACTTCGGCTCAGGTCATGATCTCATGGTCCGTGGGTTCGAGCCCCACGTCGGGCTCTGTGCTGACAGCTCGGAGCCTGGAGCCTGTTTCTGATTATGTGTCTCCCTGTCTCTCTGCCCCTTCCCCGCTTGCACTGTCTCTGTCTCTCTCAAAATAAATTAAAAAACATTAAAGAATAAAATTCCAACAACGTCGTATATGGCATTGATGAAGAGTGTGAGAACTTGTAGGGGAAGGGAGTGAAGTGGACGCAACAGTGACACGTCATGGAGACAAGATTCTGGGGCCAGAAAGCAGAAGGACCAGGCCACACGCATAGGGACTGCGGGAAGCCTGTGGAGGTGGGGACAGGAAGACACCGTCTGGGGCCTGCTGCAGACTCCTGCTACGGACACTGTGCAAGGCTCAAAACAGAAGCATCCGATACCTCTGACGCAGGACGTGCAGGGTAGGAGCAGAGACGAGACTGGGCAGAAGCATTTACAAAGAGCCCCTCCCCACTGTGGCTCTGTCTCCGCCAGCAGAGGGCTCCAGGCCT
>JAQQST010002021.1:0-11074 GCA_028646485.1 Cryptoprocta ferox
TCCGCCATCTTGCCCGCTCCATACATATTATCTATCATTACTCTATTGAACAGTTTTTGTGATAGAAGGTGCACTATCATCAGACTAATCATCTAGGATGCCAAAACGTTGCCACAGATAAATTCTAAGGGCCACAGTGGTGTGGGCAGAATCAGCTGTTCAGCCTATAAAAGCAATATTATTACCTAAAAAAAGTGTCAATAATGCTGAGGCATCAACAATAACCCTTAGAAGGATCAAAAGTTCAACTTATTCTATCTGCCAGGAGTTTACAGAAGTAATGCAGTGTGGCCTTCCTCACCATAAGGTAAATGGATCAACTTATGGCAGAAATCCCAGGCCTGGCATGTAATGGTAGCCACTGCACCAGGAACAGAATTCTCTGCTTTGTACCACATGGTGGATGTGCTGCCATGTCCAATATGATGATGGATCCAGCAGCAATGGTGGCAGCCTGGGGAGTGTAGGCTCACTCAGCAGCTCTATTCCAGCTAGTCTCAACAGAGAATGGGCCCGTAGTGTTGGTATTTATGTGACTGACCCATACGGTTCAATCAAGAGCCATAATTTGTTTATAAAGTTCACAGCCACAAATAGAGGTTTCTTTAATCTGACAGTCTGTGGTTTTTAAAGTGGCGTCCAGCCCAAGAGTCAGTAAAAATGTAACTAGCTTCACCAAGACGAGTGCAGGCCTAAGTTATGAAAATGCCCTTGATTTCTGCCCACATAGTACAACAGCCACATCTGCCTCCATTTGTGTAAAGTTGATGTGCTAAAATTGAACACACACAGCAATCCAGTGGATGCTATCAGGTATTGGCTGGCAAAACCATCGGTGAGCCAGGCCCAGGCACTTAAAGGAAACACTGTGAGTGAAAGACTCCACTGAGCCAACAGCTTGCTTCAGGTGGTAGGATGAGGATAAAGTTTCCCCAAAGAAATGGCTGCCATTCTTTCATGTAAAGCCAACATGTCATGTGAGCTAGGCCAGCTGTATCTTTGTATGTACCACTCCTACTTGACAAGTGAGGCTCATTGGGCCCTCCTCACCTTGTTAGACATTGGATCAAACTTGATCCAACCCAAAATAGGAATACAGGATGGAGAGTCACAAGGCCTCAATGGGCCAGGTATTCAGTTTCGACAAGAGCCCAGTTGCAAGCTAAGAGCTATTTTTCAAAATAGGTGTACCTGGGCATCATGTCATGCAGATGACAAGTCTAAAACCCTAATGACTGACTGGATAAAGGCTGCTTCCCCTTGCGAGAGGCTTGATTGGCAAAATAACCATCACAGGGACTTCTAGCTCAAAGAATTATACCCCAAATTAGAGAGGGTGTCACAGTTTGCTGGATAGCTTCTAATGCAGTCTGTTTGTTGGGGGCCCCCAAGTATCCTGATATAAAGGAACAAGTTGAGGGACACCTGGGTGGCTCAGTTGGTTAAGTGTTGGACTCTTGATTTCAGGTCAGGTTATGATCTCACAGTTTATGGAATCAAGCCCCGCATCCATCGCTATGCTGACAGCATGGGGCCTGCTTGGGATTCTCTCTCTCTCTCTCTCTCTCTCTCTCTCTCTCTCCCTCTCTCTTTCTCTGCCCCTCTTCCACTTGCTCTCTCTCTCTCAAAATAAACATTAAATAAACAAAGACATGGAACAGGTTGAATACCCAGTGAAGCACATACTTTCTCTAATACTTACACTGTCCATGAAGGCTCTGGGCATCTTTCAATGGTGGTGGTGGGAGAGCTGAAGACAGCCATTTTTCCCTAACTGCTGGGGTGGCTGAGCATTGTAAATCTGCCCACATAGTCTTAAGACCTTGATAAGCTAGCTCCTGAATTTTGTCATGGTTTATCAGCTTCACCTGCTGCCAGAGATATAATAATATCGCACTTAAAGCCATTGCGACTGATGCATCTTACTTGCTAACTGATAGGACATCATCAAAGTAATGAAAACTTTGGACACACCAGTGGAGGCAATTGCACGAAATTCTGACACACCCACTAGTGGAAAGTGGCAGGGAAATTTAGGTTCCCCTGAAGGAATACTGCAAATGTATATTGAAGGCCTTGAAGTGGGGATGGGAGCTATTCTTGATTCATAGGTGCCAGTGTTATGGCAAAGAAGGTATTAGCAACAGCCAAGACAGCATGCCAAGTGCCACTGGTCTGTGCAGTGGATTCAGTTACAGTCACAATGTCTGGAACAGCTGGGGCTATGGGATCAACAACTGAATTCAGTTGGTAATAATCTACTGTAAGCCTCCTGCTCCTGTTAGCTTTTCTCACTGGCAGCACTATTATATTGAGATATTGCATCTTTTATAACACCACTGCCTTTAAATTCTTTAATCAAGGCTATTCTCTCCTGGAATTTTCTACTCTTCCTGCTGGAACCCCCAGGAGGGTCAGGTAGAGTGAGAAGCAATGTATATGTCCCACTAGCACTTCTGTAAATGTGGCTGTTTTCTAACAGTTGAATCCCCTCTGGACTTGATGAACATTTACAATATGAGTATGTAAAACATCAATAACAGTGATATATTTGGCAGTGGATCCACAACAGCACTACATTGAATCGGCCCAAAGGACCCTGGCACAAGACCACTTTTGCTTCCTTTCTCCACTGCCCAAATTCCATCAGTTGAATTGGGAGTCCCCTCTTCCCACAGGACCAGATAGGATATTAAACCTGGACACCCATATCCAAGAGCCGTAGCAATTTAAGTTCCTCCCTTTCCCCAAATCCCCAAATGGACGGGAGTGCATGGCCTCTTCTTTTATTTTGTTAAAATATAGTTGAAATACAATATTAGTTTCAGGTGTACAACATAGTGATTCAACAGTTCTATACCTTACTCAATGCTCATCATGATAAGTATAGCTACCAACTGTCACATACAATATTATTACAATGTTATTGACTATGTTCCCAAAGCTACAGTTATCATGTATGTGACTTATTTCTTTCATAACTAGATGTCTGTATCTTTTTTTTAAGTTTATTTATTTTGAGAGAGACAGAGTGAGAGTTGGGGAGGGGCAGAGAGAGAATCCCAAGCAGGATCCACACTGCTAACGCAGAGCCCAATGTGGGGCCCAAGCCCACGAACCCATGAGACCATGACCTGAGGTAAAATCAAGTCAGCTGCTTAACTGACTCAGCCACCCAGGCACCCCTAGAAGTTTGGACTTCTTGATCCCCTTCACCTATCTGGCCCATCTCCCCCACTTCTCACTCTTACAACCACCAGTTCATTCTCTGTATTTATGAGTCTGTTTCTGTATTTTTGTTCATTCATTTGGTTTGTTTTTTAGATTCCACATATATGTGAAGTAATTGTCTTTCTCTAACTTAATTCACTTAGCATAATACCCTGTAGGCCCATCCATGTTGTGAATGACAAGATCTCATTTTTTAATGGCTGAGTAATATTCCATTATATGTAAATACAAGTACCACCTCTAGTTATTTCTCTCCTTAAAGTGATTGAAGTGGAGGTAGGGGAGGAGGGAGAAATCAGGGGACATTAAGGTAGAGAGTGGCTATGATAGACGGGATGTTTGTGTCCCCCCACCCCCAAATTCACAGGGTAGAGCCCTAATTCCCAGTGTGAAGATATTTGGAACTAGGGCCTTTGGCAGGTGTTTAAGTGTAGATGAAGTCATGAGAGGGGAGCCCCCATGATGGGATCAGTCCTTAGAAGAAGAGGAAGAGGACCCAGAGCTCCATTTCTTTCTCTGCCATGTAAAGACACAGTGAAAAAGCAGTCATCTGCAAGCCAAGAAGAGAGCTTTTGCCAGGAACCAAATCAGCCTTCACCTTGATCTTAGACTTCCCAGCATCTGGAATTTTGAGAAATAAAATTTCTGTTGTTTAAGCCACCCAGTCTATGACATTCTGTAATGCCAGCCTGAGCAGACTAATACAGTGGTTCTGTCCATTAAACAAGGGTTTTCATGTACTTGCAGTTTCAAACAATGTGCCAGTGTCTCATTGCTCAACCCAATGAACTTCATTGCTTTTGGCTTTCACAGGGCTCTACATTAGGTAGTGATACCCTCACGGCTGGTACCATTTGTGACAGCCTTGGGAACCCTGGACTCTCTAGCCACAGCCACATTGCTTTCTAGATTATGGAGTTTGTATCCTCCTTTTTATTTTATTTTAATTTTATTTTGAGGAAAAGAGAGAGAGGAGGTGCTTGAGCAGGGGAGAGGAGCAGAGGGAGAGAGACAAAATCCCAGGCAGGCTCCACAAATAGCACAGAACCTGATGTGGGGCTTGATCTCACAGCCCTGGGATCATGACTTGAGCTGAAATCAAGAGTCAGACGCTCGAACAACTGAGCCACCCAGGCGCCTTTTGTATCCTCTTTTGTCTTGAGCATGGCTCAAGATCACACAGCTGTGGCCTTATTTAAGGAGCTCACCTTAATATGGGACAACCATTGCCCCAGTTACTAAGACAACATCTCATGTTCTCATTTTGTACTATGCCTCATTGCCAGATTGGCAAGGAAATCCCCCATCTGGAGGATAGTTAGGAGCAAACAGGGCACTATTTGGGCAGGGCACTTTGAACCTGTCTCTTATCTATAAGCCCCTTCCCAATTTTCCCTCATTATCAGGAAATAAAGCAGAAGACCACTCATTCCCTTGTTGCCAATAAAATATAATCAGCATGATTCCTGCCAATTCCTATGGGTTTTCTTCAGATCCCATTAACTAGCTTATAAGACCCTCATCCTTCCTATTTCAGAAAGTCACATCTTTCAGTATCCCATCCTCATCACCAAAACTGTCAAGAACTCCTAAGGGTCTGAAATTTTAGCCTATTTGCAATCTAACAAGTTAACTTGGAATGGTTTCATGGGTGCTGGCAGAAGACACGAAACTCTTGGATCAGAGGCAAAGGACCATTTATTACTTAGAGCAACCAAACAGCCTGAATATCAGCATTTTTACATTAGTTCCTTGAGCCCCAGTTCCTACAGAGTGACACCAAGAGGCCCCCATGACACCGCTTATACAGTGGGCTGTGTACCCAGAGGAACTCTGAGCTTAAGGAACATACATACTTTTAAACAGGCAATAAGCATGCTTGTCCTTTGCTCTGAAGGAAGACACTCTTATCTCCCAAGGGTGTTCACTAAGCAAACTTCCTTGAAGAAATCATCCAGAACAAAGAGTAGTCAGTGCCTCACTCATAAGACATGCAGAAATACAAGAGACCCATGGAGAGCTGGCTCTCAACAATACATGTTCTCTTTTGACAGAATACTTTTCCAGTTGTTCACAGTTATTTTGAAAATATATTTCTGTGGCCTAACGTATTAAAAGACAAGGAAACAAAAAATTTTATCATGAAAATCGTGAGGAGAGAATATTAAATATTCACCTCCAGAATAACTCTGAGAAGGCTAATAATGATGAAGCATTTTTGCCTTTAATGCATCTAAGAAATAGCAGAGTAATACCTTTTAGGGACTTTTTAAAATTAAACTTTTTATTTTGAGATAATTGTAGACTTACAGGCATCTATAGGACATAATACAGACAGATCTTCAATTTTCCCAACGATAACATCTTGCAAAACTATAGTTCAATATCACAACCATGATATTGACATGGATACAGTCAATACAGAACATTTCCATCATGACCAAGATCCCTCATGTTGCCTTTTTATAGCCAGAAATATCTTTTTACCCTTGTCAGTTTTCTTGAAATATACTTTCTTTGCTAATTCATTCTTTCATTTCATCTGTGAAAAAATAGGATTTTAACTAATCCATCTTCTTGGGTTTAAGCTAAATTAGCGCTTTATCTAATTAGACTGTTTGTCACAGACCAAAGGGATAAGATGGTTTACACTTAACAAGAAAATTTTTTTTTAATTTTTTTAAACATTTATTTATTTTTGAGGGACAGAGAGAGACAGAGCATGAGTGGGGGAGGGGCAGAGAGAGAGGGAGACACAGAATCCAATGCAGGCTCCAGGCTCTGAGCTATCAGCACAGAGCTGGACCTGGGCTTCGAACTCATGGACTGTGAGATCATGACCTGAGCTGAAGTCAGAGGCTTAACTGACTGAGCCATCCAGGCGCCCCAACAGGAAAATATTTTATATTTTATTTTTGTAAATATAAATAAAATAGCTCATTATAGAACATTTAGAAAGCACAGTAACAAATAAGTGGGAAAAAATCATTTACTGCCCAGAGACAAAAAAGTGCTTACCAATTTATTGTATTTACTTTCAATCTTTTTTCTTGGTGGAAAGAGGGACAGATAGACACACACACAGTTGAGAAAAAGAGAGAGAGAGAGAGAGAGAGGGCTATTGTTTATCTACATATCCATATATCTACATATAAATACATTTTGTTGTATTCTGGAAATGAGTCATATCAGCGAAAGAGACAATTCTCATGCCCTTTTACTCTCACCTTTACTACAAAGAGACAAAGAAGAGAGGCAGCAGGTTTTATAGGTAGTTTGTCAAATCTCCAAGACTATGACCCACTACAATTACCCTACACAGCAGGTCCAGGGACTATCAGCCAGGGGCTTCTGCAGGGGCTGAAAGAGGAAGAAGCTTACTAGTTTTTGTGTTTGTCCAGCAATTAGAAGGGAACTGGAGAGCTGAGAAAGTGGTGGCCTGCCCGAGGTGGCATTTTTTCAATAATCGTTAGGCTTATGATTTTAAAAGATGTGAGAAGCAATAGTGTGAAATATGTGACAGTCTCCTCTGAGGTGAGAATGTGAGTCACTGTGAATTACACAGTCAAGGGTGGCCCTTTTTGATGCACTCACTGCCCCCCATCAACCAAAGTCATTGTCCCTTTGTACCCCTCCCCGCTCTGATGCGGGCCCTGGCCACAGATTAAGTGGTGAAAGGGGAATTCTGCCAACAGGATTCCAAATGCCAATGAACTGATAGGTCAATGCTGACTCAAACAAGCCTTCCCAGTGAAAGCCATAATTACCTCCCACTCTCAGAATAGGATTTACAAATGCAGTTATTTATGTATGATATTTTTACACATGATCTCATGCATTTTACTCATGCTAATCCCAAATTTCCCATCAGATTTTATGTTTCTTGTGAGATTTTACTATAAGAAAAATCCTCTATGGATGTCTTACAAATAAATTATTGGCATGAAAAGAAAAAAAAAAAAACCTTGTTAACCACACTGGTTGAGGGTAAAAGTGTTTATCCCTTCAGACAATAATACATTTCTTTTTTTTTTTTTAATTTTAAGAATGCTTTTTTTTTTCATTTAATTCATGAGTGAGGCTGGGAATCAATTAAATTTTAAGTAGTGAGACAGGGATATCATTTCTAATAATAAAATAAAATGAATGTATGTTAGAGGTAATTATAATAGGATTTTATTCAAAAAGCTCTCACAGAAACTAATATAACTATGTGAATTTATGAACATTATTTGAACACCAATTTCATCATCTATAAAATGGGGGTAATTCATGCCCACCTCATAGAGATATCTTGATCCAATAATGGAGGCTGTGTGTGTGTGTCATTCCAGGAGCCCCAAGGGCAAGATGCTTCCCAGTGTCCTGACAGTCTCAAGGAGCGCTGCTGGTGAAAATCTCAGGCTCTCTCACTGGCTGTGCTTCTTAGTCAGGAAACAGGGCTAAACTGAAGTTGTAAACTAACAATCATAACCAGCTGGTGATTAGCAAGTCTTCAACTCTCCAATCTCAGATTATCTACAAAATGAACTCGGAGACAGCTGGGGAGTAGTCAGACTACATCAGAGGTTCTTGGTCCCCCTGGTACGTTAGGATCACCTGGGGATATTTTTGCAAATCCTAATGCCCAGATCACCCCTGGGACCAATCAAGTCAGAATCTGTGGGTTTGAAGAAGCATCAGTGATTTCTGAAGCTGCTCAGGTGATTCCACTATGTAGCCAAGACTGAGCATCACTAGACTAGTTGTCTAAGTCACCATTCAACTGGAAAGTTCAATAATTCTACTTTTTAATGGTTATTTATGAGAGAGGGAGAGGACATGAGCAGCGGAGGAGCAGAGGGAGAGGGAGAGAGAGAATCCCAAGCAGGCTGATGCAGGGCTTGAACCCATGAACCGGGAGATCATAACCCAAGCTGAAACCAACAGTCATCAAGAGTTGATGCTTAACCAACTGAGCCACCGAGGCACCCCAAAAATTCAATGATTCTAAATGAAATATTTGATAGTATTCTGAAAAATAAGATACTATCAATGTTATTATTGTGGGCCCATAAAATTTTAATTCAAGAACCACAGTATTCTCCATTGCGAGGGGATGCCAAAATTGGGGGCTAGAGCACCTATGAGGAGAAAAAATTCATGGTAGAGGGATTGTGCCTAACATAGTCCGCAAACCTGCTTCAACCATTATCGTCTCTGACAAAGATTTCAACTGGAATCTCTCCTAAAATCTGTGAGTAATGATGTCGATGGTAGAGCGTGGCTTGGGAAATTAATCTTCTCTTGGGAAATTAATCTTCTCTTATTTGTCCTCATTCTCCCCTGTTATGGAGTGTGTTCAGATTATGTATCTCTGTAGTTTACTCCAGCTTTCACCTTTAAGGATTACAGGGCACCGTTTTATTCACAGTAGGGAACTGAATATCTGTGACAGTAATAGTGCTCTAGAAGAAGACATAGAAATTTGTCTGGTGAATCCAGTGTTTTAAAAGAAAATCAGACCCCTATGCCAGTCAATTCTGAAGAGAATTTTTAAGAAGAAATTTTACTTGGCACACTTAGAAAGGAATGTTGACTATTTTATTCCAAGTAGGCAGACACCCTGGAGATCGGTGTCATATATGTGGCTTTTATACTTCAAGCAGTTATTATTTATGTAATTTAACCACAACCACAGCTTTTACGCTTCATTTTGAACCCCTGTGATGCTGGAAGTCCTGCTTTTTGAAATTTTATATGCAAAACAGGCAACACTATATAATTAAATCATCTACAAGGATAATGAACTCATAAATCCCAATAAACATAACAGTCTAACAAGAGCAAACTGCAGCTCTGAATTATGTTTCTGTTGATAAGTTATAACCATATTTGAGTTAGTACTCAAATATGAAACAGGAAATGAACAGTTTTGAAGTCTTGTTTTTATGTGTGTAAAATTTAACAGAATACAAATATTCTATATTGATTAAAATTTATCCAACTTCCTTGATAGTTTTTCATTACAATATGTACAGTGAATAGTACTACCTCCTTTTTTTTTTTACTAAATGAATATATGTTTATATTTTTTAGTTAAGTTGAAAGTTTCTTTTTCCCTTTTCTACATAGTTTTATATAGTGTGTGCTATTAATAGTGAAACCTAAATTGTTTATAGACTATTGGGACAAGGTTGTGCCCAAACTAGAGGAGAATGAAGCTTTTTGTAGTGACTGATAAGGCTTTGGATATATATTTTTTTTCTGTGTCTCCTATTCTTTTCCCAGGATTTAAGACAGCATATAAAGAAATATGTAATATACCAAGATCACATTAATTAAATGTAAGTAAAAGTATGTTGCAAGGGAAAAAATTGATAAAGATATAAAATAGGAATGAATTTAATGCAAGAATATACATCATGAATTTCTATATACTTGCTAAACCTAAGCAACAAATTTGATTGTAAGCTTTCTACTAGCCCCCAGAGAGAAACGTAATCAATTACACAATTCATAGTCAAGAAAAACACAAACTAGGTGCTTGTGAGAAATGTATCTATTTCTAGTATTAATATTGAACCATAAATTTCTCCAAAGGTCTTTAACTAGTAGGGTATATTATAATGAGCATAAATCTCAACAACAAGCGGTTGTAGGCTATTTTTATTTATTATTTTATTTTTAAGGGTATTTTTAATACAGTAAGTAGCTATATTTGGAGTGCCTGCATTAGGGAATATCTTTTGCTCTGTTCTATTTTGCAACCATGTCACATGTGCAGTGGGACTATTCAAGATACAATTTGAAAGAAGAAGAAGATAAAAAGAAAACTTACATATATTGGGTGCTCACTGTGGGCCAGACACATTTTATAAATCATCTCATTTAAACTCAACAAGGTGGGGCACCTGGGTGGCTCAGTTGGTTAAGTGTCTGACCAGTTCTGGTCATGATCTCATGGTTTATGGGTCCGAGCCCCATGTCGGACTCTGTGCTGACAGCTCAGAGTCTGGAGCCTGCTTCAGATTCTGTGTGTGTGTGTGTCTCTCTGGTCCTAAACCACCCCTCAAAAATAAATAAACATTACCAAAAAATTATAAACTCAACAAGGGATTTTACATGTTGTTTCATTTAACCTCAGTAACACTTCAAGGCAGTCCTATTTTACAGATGTGAAAACTGAGAGGTAACTTGAATTATGTTACCATGCTAGAAATCACTTCTTTTGGGAGCAAATTTCGTCAAGTCTGAGTCACTTCCTCAGAGTATATTACTATTTTGTGTAAAAGTCTGTAACCTAAAAAGTCCTCTTATTTGGATTAACTACCTCAAGAATATTAATAAAACTTCAATTCAACAAATTTCTGAAGCTCCTTGTTGGACGCTCTAGGGAGACCAGAGGGAACTTAATATAGAACCTTTTCCAAATATGGAGCTCAACCTTAGTGAGTTATTCCTTGTGACATTTTGATTAGGTGAGTACATATTTCAAATAAATGTGAGAATTCTGTTACAGAGTTCTGTGCCCACAGTTTAAGTCTTTATCCTGTGTTTTATTCCTTAATTTAAAGACTATATTGTATTTTGTAACAAGCTTTTGGCTAAAATCATGAATTAATTGACCCTTTTTAAATGTTAAGTCTTCAAAATTAAAAGTTCTGCATTATAAATTCCTTCCCAGAAAAAGGAATGGACAAGGAAATAATATCTAGAATACTTATGCTATGGGGCATCTGGGTGGCTCAGTCGGTTGGGCATCTACTCTTGTCAGCTCAGGTCATGAGCTCACAGTTCTTGAGTTCAAGCTCCTTGTCTGGCTCTATGCCAACAGTGCAGGGCCTCTTTGGGATTCTCTCTC